>JAKUCM010007394.1:0-36824 GCA_023374145.1 Lepidium sativum | reverse complement strand
TCGACAACATCATCTTCTTCTCACTTTGAAGACGTTTTTGATTCATTACATCACGAGATTGACAACAAAAGCTCTCAATTTTCCAATCAAAACCAGCTCTCGCCGCTTAAACCGGACTTAACCGAACAGAAAACCGGGTTGAACGGTCTAGTAGATACATCAAATTTCGATTGGGGTACTTTGGTAATGTTGAAGCTCAGAACTCGGAGTGAGTCATGAAGTTCCTAATTTCGAATTCAATTATGGTTACTTGAAGATAGAGGAGGAAAATGACGAGTTGGGTCACATTAATGGTTATGGTGTTGACTCATTCGGGTTTGGGTATTCGGGTCAAATTGGTGGGTTTGGATATATGTAAAAGAAAGAAGAGAAAATTTTGTCACATGGCAAATTATGTATTTAATTTCCAATTCTTAGAGGCATTCTCATAGATTTTTAGATGTAGATTTGTAGTCTGTCATTTATAATATATATAGATTTTCTAGTTTCTTTTGTTGTTGTATTTTTTGTATTAGTAAAGATATAGTATCTGAAAATTATATAGTCGATATTATACATTATTGTCGTTTGAGCCATAAAAATGAAAATAAATAACTTATAGCTATAGACTATACTATACATTTTCGATATAGTAAAAGTTGTGTAAATTATTATTACAACTACTAAAAAACTAAAAAAAGAAATTCATACAATAAAATACATATGCAAACATTGTTTTTTTTGTAAAACGGATATCTTTTTTTTATAGATTATAATATCGACAAAATATAATATATAATTCAAAATTTTAATTTTGTTAACTGGAAATATACAAATATTTAAAATCGATTTTCGGCAAAATAAATTGCAGGAATAAATATTTAAGAAGTTTATTAACGACAAAAATCATCTGCAAAAACATTTGAAGACTTGGACATTAAACACTTTAACGTTTAGTAAAATGTAAAAAAAATACTAATAGTATTTATTATATTAATGATTCATAACAAATGGGTTAGGGTGAACTTGCACGTGGTAACGTAACTTTACTTGTTTGACCAGCTTGACAAATTGGTTTTGTAATCTTATATTTTTTTGTTTGTTTTATCAATCAAAACAATGATGAAAAATGAGCATTATATATATATATATTTTTTTTTATTTTTAGCATTTCAAATATTGAAAAATCATATTTTCTATAGTTTTAATTTGTAAAATCTATTTTAGGAAAATAAGAAAAGAAAATTTTATTTTAGAAAAAAACAAGTATACGGATCAATTATTTATTTTTATGTATGGTCTGCGAAGGCATGGCTTATAGAAACTGCATTGTTCTAAGTCTCCATTCAAAGCCTTGGTAATTTGTGAGTTATTATTTTTTTTATCAACTAGTTTAATGGCTTTAAATCTCATTCCTACTACTGCAGAGAAGAAGTTCGATTCTTGGTGCATTGAGGATTTATAAAGTGACTACACAACTGAGTTATTGTTATTTGTGAGTTATTATTAACATTAGAAAAACAATATTGTTTGTATTTTTTTTTATCAACAAATAACAAATTCAATCTTAAATCTAATTACTAATAATATCATGTGCGATAATATGACTTTTTGAGATTGAATTGTGGTAGAGAAGAGAAATTGTTTATCTCGTTTAAAATCAACTTCAAGCTCCATCAAAATTCCAATAGCAATCAATTGGATAAGGTAAGATGTGTTGTCGTCTCAAAAAGGAGATTTGCTTGATACATAAAAGCGAAGTTAGGATTTAAAATTGGACTAAATAATGGCATAGGTGACATAGCTAATCTCATTTATTATTCTAAATCAAAAGCATGTCTAATATATAACTTAAATTTTCAATTTTATCGGTTATTTTTTTAATTAATATTGGGCCACAAATGGCCGGCCTATTAGCCAAGTTCTTACAAATACAAGCGGGGGGACTCGATCCCAGGATGTACAAGTGCGCATGCCTCTTGTGGACTTACCACCTGCCACTAGGCTAAATGTCACTTACAATTTTATCGGTTATTTAGAATCAAACTTTAATAAAAATTATGGATATTTAATTATATGGCAAATAAATTTTTTTTTTGCTATTAAAATTAACAGACATTTTTTTGTCAACAAGTAACAATTGGAATCGATAATAAAATCTAATGCATAGTTTAAATTATTTAAATAAAACATGTTGAGATTTGAATATACTATCTTATGTCTAATTTAATGGAATACAAATCAATTGGACCATTTATTTCTTGGCTAACTACAAACATTTAATACAAAGATTTTTGTTTATTCACAATCAAATTAACCCAATATATGTAAATAAAAAAACGAAAATATCTCAAATCAGAACAATGACATTTGTGATGACAATTAAAAGTATAATTAAAGGAGATAATAACTAAAATTATAGTTGACAAAGCAGACAATTAAGGAGCGGTCCTTAATCACTTTCCTAATTAAGCTTTAAAACAATACATAATCAGTAAAAGCATCGACTAGCTAGAACACTCATCGTTTATTTTCTACGACAAATCTTTTAATTAACACTGGTCTTAATTAATTATCCATATCTAGCTGAATTTTAATACATATATCTGAAAATTTTGAAACTACATCATATTATTTGAAACTGTGCGACTAATTGAAATTAAACTTTGATAAATAAATAAAAAAAGACTGCAAAAATGAATATTAAACATATATATGTATATATGTAAACTACATAATATAATCATCCTAGTTATTTACAAATAGTTTGTCAATGAAATTATATTTATAAGATATTACAAAAAGATTATTCGATTTCGAATCTTTTGTAAATAAGATGTGTCAAAAATCCAATGATCTGCCATTGCGTACAAATTCTTTTGATACACAAAAAACAAATAAATGTTTTTCTTGATAAAAAATATAATAAATTTTTCTTTTCGAGTTTAATAGAAAATGATATTTTTTGTTATTAAAAGGTTTTAGAAGCAAAATTTAAAATTTCATATAACTTAATTAAGAAATATTTCAATACATGTTTAGAAGATTAATTTTCATGACAAAGACATATTACTACTATATCACACACAGCTTATTTACCAACTGAGAATTTAAAATCCATTTCTAGAAGATAATTTTATGACAAAGACATATTGCTAATACATATTTCACACAACTTTTTTGTCAATTTAGTGGAAAAAATGGAAAATGCATATTTAAATGTAAAAATACGAGAAAGAAAAAATATAATAATATAAAATATTATATTTAATTTATTTAATATTATAATCTTTATTTACAGTTTATTTTATGTAAATATTTTAAACTTGAAAGTTAAATAATCTCGAGTAATATTGAAAGTTATCTCTAGTGCATGCTTATGTATATACATACTTTATATTACGTATATTTAATGTATGTAATTATGTTCACAATTCTTTTTTTTTTTAAGAGCCTTTGAAGTACTTAAAGATTAAACTTTTAATTTTTTCTATTGGTATAAATATTTCTTTTATCTATATCCTTAATGGAAAAGACAACTACATATTCGACCTTTGATTTTATACATCTTCAAGACTAATCAAAACCACATCTCTTTTTTTTTAATTACACTGAAGTACTTAGCATCTAATCTTGTTGTCGGGGTATATTTATCTGATAAGAAAATTATAAGGACCATATTAATTATGACTTTAACTCTAAATATATTTTTAGCAGTAAGAAAAGTAAAAGCTCATCATTTTAGATGTAAAGTCGTAGACAAGACAAAAGTTGTCTTTGACTTAATATTTTTGCCTCGATTACAAAAAATAATAGCGATTAACAATATATAATCCTTGTTACAAAAATTAAAAAAAATTCTTAGTTGTGGCTAGTATAATATACTCACAATATTTACACTATTAGTATTTTATGTAAATAAATCATTATTGCTAGAAAATATTGTGGATTTGACGGTGATTATTTGATGATTTTTTTTGGCATTTTAGTTATTCGTAATATTTTTGTAGCTTGATCCTGACTATAAAGATTTTTTTACAAGTATATAGTATTTTTTTTTTTTGTCGACGACATATTATATTGTGTCACCACTGGCCGGTCCAATAGCCAAATTCTTATATAGTGTAGGCATGAAAATTTAATCCTGAATTATACAAATGCGCTATTTTAAGAAGATTTACCGTCAGTCACTAGACTAAATATATATAGTATCTTTATAAGTCATATTTATCTTGTATTTTAAAATAATAATAAGGAGAATTTATGTTTTTATTGTAGTTTTGTGGGTTGTTGTTATCTTTAGACCCAATCGTATCTTTGAATCTTAAATCAAACATTTGGGCTCCACAATATCACAATACATCATCATTACTTTATCTTAATTTAATCTTTCTAACAATCTCATAATTCGAAAGCTGGCACTCTGACCAATATTTTGCTGATAGTTCTAGTTAAAGTCGAAATCTTGTATTTATCTTTTGCATAAATACCTATGTTTTTATCTGCACTATTATCAAATCAAATATTTATGAATGATAAAATATGATTTACTTCAAGTGGTCGAAATACTAATACGATCCTTCCATTTCCACCTCTCAGATAATCATTTTAATTAATCGTATATTTTTATTAATATATTATTATTCGTATGGTTTTTTTGTGTGTCAAATAACTATTCGTGTGCTTATAAGAAGGATTGATTTGTTAAAAATACGGGTCTGCCAAAATTATGCAATCTGGTTGGGATCACTGAATTGCATTTTGAAAATACTATAATATTTCTGAAATTGTTAAAATATAGTTATTTTACATCAAAAATTGAGATTATTTTAATTACTTTTTATAAAATTGATTTTATTTATTTATTATCAATTAGTTTTGAGTTGAAAGTTTATAACTTGATATGTTATCAGAGTTTAAAATTCTGGGTTTATCAGGCATGCTTGAAGAGATACAGATATTGTAGGTCTGACTCAACATTCATGTATCATACTGATACATATATTATGGTGTTTTAAGATATTTTAATTATACCACCTATTTTCTTAACAAAATATGTTAAATGTAATCATTTCACGCCGGAAGTTAGAATATTTGTATTATATTATATATAAAATACATGTTTCTCTATTAAATGACAATTATTTTTAATTGAAAACCGTAATTTGATAGAAAGAATAAAATATCGTGATTTG
This sequence comes from Lepidium sativum, assembly GCA_023374145.1. Classification (NCBI taxonomy): domain Eukaryota; kingdom Viridiplantae; phylum Streptophyta; class Magnoliopsida; order Brassicales; family Brassicaceae; genus Lepidium; species Lepidium sativum. The sequence goes on along the minus strand of JAKUCM010007394.1, from coordinate 31,650 downwards.
AAAAAAACAATATCTAATAATTATATTAACTAAGTAGTAATATTTTTTTAACAAATTACAGTTTTTGTAATTTAACCATTGATCAACAACAAATTCATTAAATCGTGAGTTTTAATATAATTTTCATCTGTATTTGAATAATTTTACGGTAATATATATTAAACATTTTGTTACAATAAAAATTCAATTATATATTATTTAGAATTAAAAAGATTGATATGAGGTATATTATTGAAAAAAACAGCTTGCTACAAATTATATAACATATATTTTACTTTATAATTTAACATGATTTATTTAGATTTTCAAAAGTATAAAATTAAAAAACCTAGCAACTTAAAAATATTGTAGAAAATCTCAGTCAATCATTTAGAACGTTTTTAATTTTAAAATTTTCATATAATTCAGAAGAGTCTAAGCTTATTTTGGAAATTTTATAGAACTATATGAATATTTATCAGGTCAACAAAATTAATTTTGAGAAATCATCCATTCAGTTCGATCATCGGGTGAATATATTAACTTAGGATTACTGTCAAGGCTTAAAGGGGTCAAAGCTAAGGTGTTTGGTTTGATCTGTTATTAAGTTCTAATCTTTACAAAGATCGAGAAAAATGTTATTTTTATCTTATACAAATAAAGAGATACATCCATTTACATATTTTCATCTCCTCTGTATTGATCTCAGATCCCTGGCCAATTTATTGGCTAAACTCTGTGTATATATACACTATGATGCTGATAAAACCCATTTGGCTTTTAGGCTTTTCTCATTCCTGTTACAAGCCAAAGCCATAAATTTTGTGTTAGATTGATGTTCTTGTAAATCAAATGTGAAAGGTTAATGCTTTTGTATGTGTGTGTAAGAGAGTACCTGGAGGGATCAATGGATGTAGTAGAACTTGAAGTGGTCTCAGTGACAGTCTCTGAGATTCTAGCTTCTGATTTCTCGTTTGAGTAACTGCAATGAAGAACAAAAAACAATTTATACTTTGTTCATTTTTCTCAAAAGATTGAGAAGAAGTTAGTTTGATACTCACGTTGAAAGTATAGTAACCCAAATAAGCTCCACGCATCTACCCAAAGAAGTCGTTGTTCTAAAGGGACCAAACCGTATGTGACCAAATGAGCAAATGGCCAAAGCTTCCAACCTGCCTGCATTCAAATAAAAAGTACTATGTTTAATCCTGAATCTTAATGAAACAGAGGAAAGATTAGAAGGAAGGCTTGTTACTGTTAGCATAGGCACGAAGGTAGCCTTTAAGTTCTTTGAAGATGCTAAGAGGCGATTCGAGACGCAGAAACCCGAGAACCGTGAAGTAAATACTGTTCCATATAGCAGACCATACTGTTTGATCAAAGGCTACTTTTACAGGAACCACCCACCAATCATGGAAAGGGAAAAGCTCTTCACAGAACTGGTAATAGAAATGAGATAAAGAGCCATGGAGAGTGAAACCCACTAGTCCTGATCTTAAGGTTCTTGCTCGATCGATTTCAAACAATGGTTTGCCTTCATAACACTAAAGGAAGTTTCAGAAAAACACATATGTTCAATCAAACCATTAGAATCCAAAGCTATTAAGTATAACAATGAGATGAGTCAGTATCAAGACCTGAGCAATCCCAATCTCCTACTGAATAGACAACTCCACTTATAACCATTTTGGCTAGAATTGGGATTTCGCTTTAGAGCTTCTTCGTAAGCAATCCAGTTATGTTGTGGGAGCGTATCTCAGTATTTCAAACAGTGTCCAACCCTGAAATTGCAAAGCCATACAAAACAAAGCTCAAAAACTCCATAACAGAGCATAAGAATCAATCATGAATTTGCAGAGAAATTCAACAGTATACTTACATGCCAATAATCTTGATCGATGGTGAGCAATTTGGTAATGGCGAAAGTACCAGCAAACTAGAACAATTGAAGCATTAATACTTCGATCGATCATCTTCTCCATCTCTTCATTCTCTATTGTCTTCTCGTCTCCCAAATCAGCTACCGAAGAAGAAGGAAAACCTTCCAACGAAAGCTGACCTTCACTCGTCGAAGCACCGAATCCTACAACAATCGAATTCGGCTCCGTCTCATTGCTCATCGAACCTTCCTGTTGCCTCGATAGATCTCGGCTCTGCATAGGAATCGCATCGATTTCGTCGTGAATCAAAGCGTACGAAACGCAATTTCTCTCTTTCTTTCTCAGGAAAATTTGGGAGCGGTGAGGTTTCAAAGTCGGTTTATAGAGAGAAGGAAGCTTCGAGGAGAGATTGAGGTGGTTGAGAGAAGCAGTAGCCATGAAGAAGAAATCGAATTGACTCGGTGGCGATGACTCAGAGTGAAGCTCGCGAGTTGTGAAATTTGAAAACTGAAGCTATCTTATTGGATTTGTGAGTCGAGAAGAATCCCACGTAGCAATAATCTCCTACGGTTACTTACGATGTACCTATATTATCTAACGGTTGTGATTCATTATTTGACTTATGGAATATGTTTGACTTAGATGATGAACGGCTACGATTAGAGAGCAGAGAATCTAAGTTTTAGTACTTTAGGAATAAGATCAGAAGACTCTTCAGATGACGATAAGAGTTAATGTCCACAAGTACAATTACAATAGATTCTTCACAAAATAAATTATTTATATTTTTTAATAAAAGAAAATTAATTATTTGTAGCGTGACGTTGATGATCATTAATAGCCATAAAATATTTGTAAAATTTAATATCCTTAAAACATTTTCTGTGATGTAGATATTAAATCATTTAGAAAAATATATGTTTTTTTTTTGTTTTTGTTTTGGTTTTATTGGGTCTAATTATTAGCTATTTCTCCACATATTTTGTTGTTTTTGATGGTAGCCAAGTATGTGAATATTGTCAAAGAATTTATTTAATTTTACATGTCGATTAAACAAAACCTAAACAAAATTTAAACCGGATTCACTTAAAAGCTCAAGTATAGTTAAGCAAACTCGAGAGGTTGAAAGATTGGATAACTCGAGGTCGAAGCTAAAAAATAGAAAATTCAAAATCCACAAGAATCAGTAACTCTCAGTTTTCATATTGAGTCTAGAAGAATTCACAAACAAAATCAGAAAAAGAAAAGTTTGGAAGATTAAAGCATTTCAAGTATAAAAATCAGGAGGATCACTATCAAAAGATTATATATTTTATTTAGTAAGGAAATTCAAAAGCTGTTACTATATTTAGTTTTTTTTTTTTCGTTTTATATATACACAAGTGTGTTAGCTAAAAAACAGCCATATTTACGTACCAATTTTATCCAATTTATGATTTTCTACGACAACAATCACATTAATAACATTTGATTTATAATCTAAATATTTACAAATCATTCCAGATCTAACAACACACCAGCTCGATATATATTCCAATTTTTTAAAAAAATTGAATTCCAATAAAAAACTGTAAAAATAGATATTCAAAAAATTGATCAAAATAATATTCTTATATTGTAATTTTTTATTGGTCGACATATCATATAGTTTAGTCAAACATGGAAATATAATTGAGGGATGGCCGAAGTTGAAAATCAAATATTTTCTAAATAATCTTTAATGAATGAATAAATCGTAGTATTGGGTAGAAAAAGTCAACAACTAAAATCCAATTCAAATCCGAATCGATTTAGCTAAACTATTTAGATTTTAGATATATCCAAATAATCGAATGGTTTTTGATTACAAGTTATTTCAGGTTTGGTTAATAACCAAACCCGAAATATAACCGAAGTCATAAGACATAAAGTTCATACCCGAACCTTCCACCTAAAGCATCTAAACTAAAAAAATAGTTATAAACATATATTTTAGATGAAATAATCAATCTGAAATCAAACTCATTGATATTATACAACTCTAAAACCAAACTGAACCTGAATCGAATCCAAACCGAATATGAACCAAACTTTAATAGTAACCAAATGGACCTTAAAACCTTAAAACCAAAAAATAATTTAACTGAACTAATAACCGATCGGTCCCCCGAACGCCCATGTCTAATAAATGTTTTAAGTATAGAAGGATGCTTATATGTATGCAATTTTTCCAAACTTTTTTTCCCCACTTAACTCATTAGATTAGATGATCAAGCCAACGTTGAAGTACATAATTCACATAAGCCTGATTTCTGGCAAGCCCTCTAATACTACGGGTCAGAAAATAAATTTTGTGATTTAAAGAATGGGGAATCAAGGATAGTGTAAAATAGCAGAAATTTTTTGAAGATTTGGTTGAATTCGTCAAGTAGGAGAGAAATGTTGGCCATCCGCCTGGGTATGCTACCATCTTCAGAACATTTGAACAGTCCACTGCAAATGCAACCTCTGTATAGCGGAGGGGACTAAGGGAGGACATCGTCCACAAAAGAGTTTCAAACTCGGAATGAAGATAGGACAAGCTCCGGGGAATAGTTTTCACACCCATGTTTGCCCCAACAAGGTTATCAGAGAAGCAGAACCAACCCAGCACTGAATGGTAGCTCAGAATCCTTCCAAGATGCATCTATGAAGCATCTAAAGGCTGTGAACCTCAGATGGAATAACCATAGGATGGGACATAACCTCCTCCTCCAAAGGGGACAAACTAGAGATCAATAAGTCAATCACACGATCTAGGGGTTCTTAGCATTTGAAAGAATCCAAGCATAAACATTTTTTCAGCATGTGCACCACTTCCCATGGATCCCGATCGATATTGTAAAACAATTTGTCATTCTTTGCCTTCCATATGAATCATAAAAGCCAAGAACAACATTTATTATCAATATTTGGGGGTAGATAAATAAGTTCGGAGATTCCTCTGTCCTTGCAATAACTGAGACAAAGCTTATGTATGTATTCGGGGCATTCAACATAAAACATGATTAATAGATTTCAAGCGAGAACCACAACAAGAACAAGATATATCACAATTTAAATAAACAAGATTTTAAAATTAAATTCGGAATAAAAGACAACTAATAGTAATATACATATACAAGTGATATACAATTCTTTAACCAAACCTAGTTTCCTCAATATCGTGTGTACAAATAGTTTTAGTCTTGTAAAATCATTTTTAAATGCACATATAAATATTTTCAACATGCACATTGAATGTTTATATAAAATTCAACAAATGAAAATTTGCCCATAACTGCGGGCTGCGATTCATCACCAAAATTATATTGGAGTAATAAGTGCAATTATTGTTGGTGAAATGAGAGAAAGGAAATTACTAGTTCACAAAATAACTAAATTAATTAGAAAAATAAGGAAGAGTGATTATTCTCATGACCCAACTTTCTAATAAGGAAAATGACAAACTCAACTTCCAACTGTATTTTTCGGACGTGTCATTTACTCACAATTTACTCACACAATCTTAATGACACTAAACCTTTGCCACTAAGGAAAATCATAATGACATTAATATGGACCTTGAGACTTTGTACTATTTTATGTAGTATGTACTTATATCTATATTTTTTTAAGAATAAGTCAAAAACTAACAAATTAGTATGACTTTTGTGTTTTATCAATAATTAAATATTAATGTTTTATCGAAATTCATTTTAGTTATAAATTACTATGACTTTTGATAGTTGTATCATCCAAACATTTAGAATTTTGTTAATTTATAGATTATCTTTTTCTATCTCTAAAATAATTCTGACAAAACTAACAAATTTCAGATACACATGTTTAAAACACTTCTTTCTTTGGTTGTCTTTATCTTTAGTATTTTACATACGAATAATTTTATTATTTTATAAGTATCTAAAATACTTACTGCATAGTTCTCAATTTTTTAATTCTTAATTAGATCAATAATATCCTATTTATACCAAATTCTCAAACAATATCATGTCAAGTAAACACAAATTTTTAAAATTTAACTCCATAGCTCCAGTTTTCTTTACGATAATGTGTTTATTTTGATAAAAACTCCAATGTAAAACTTATATTTATTTTGTTTATTTTTTGTTTTGCTGAAATATTCAATATGTTTATTTAATTAATAAGAGACAGTTTACTAAATGTAGGTTATACGTAAATGAATAATTTGCTTTTTGAACTCTTCCACACGAGTGAATGATTTAAACTCATCGTCCTAAATATCTCTTATTATTTATAGCCAAGAAAAATTCCAGAAATCATAAATCTTACAAAACTCACATTTAAGAAAAGAAAACACACAAGACAGAGAGAACATTCTTCTCTGAAACCAAACCTGGTCATATCCAAAAAAGAGTTGGATTTTTGATTGGTACAAAATCTGAATCAAGAGAAGAAGAGATTATGGTTTGTTTCTGTTTTTTGGTTGATCAAAAAAGGAAAGTGAAACGAAGCAAACCAGTAGCTGGAACTTGTTCAAGGTGTGGTCATTGTGCAAGTATCGCAGATATGAAGACTTCTACTAGATTTTGTTTTGTTCCAATTTATTGGAGATCTTGGAAAGCTGTTGTTTGTAGTTTCTGTGGCTCTGTTCTTAAGTCTTATCGTTGAATCTCATTTTCCAATTTTTTTATAGTATGATCCTCTTTTAGATATTAGCAACACAAAATTATATCTTATTATATTATAATTATATGTAATAGTTATATAGAGATCATAGACTCTATTTATTTTTTTCTTATATACTTCTCAATTTTATCTACATGCAAGAGGGTTTCTTGTCATGTTGAATCTAATGTAATTAAACAGAATATATATATATATATATATGATTTAATTTCAGTGTATATAAAATGTGATCTTGGTGTGTTGAAAGATGTTTATCTAATTTATTAAATTAAATTATTTTTTTGGTTAGGAAATTTTTAATATTCAATGAAAATTTCACTTTGTTTGGAATAGTTAATTAAACTTCTTCAAATCATCATAAAGATGCAAATGATATCTAGCCTAGTGGCTGGCAGTAAATCCACTTAATGCATCACATTTGCATAACCTGGGATCGAGTCATGTTACTTACATTATGTAGGAATTTGGCTATTGGACCGGCCAGTTATGGCCCAATATTATCTGCCGTTGACAAAAAAAAATCATCATAAAGATATGTTAACTAAAATTGAGGATACATTAGTTGCTACAGTTGAACAACAGACCAGACTAACTACATTCAATGATTCATACTACTAAAAGTTATATGATTATTCTATATTGCTTTAAAGTATGTATAATTTAAAAATATAAAGTCATTAATATATGGTCCCAATCAAATTTAAGAATTATGATAATCCAAGTTTAACTGAAATCAGTTATGTATTATATATAGAACAATTTTCTCATGTTAATATAAATCCTTAAGTAAATGGAATGAGACGCTAAGGACATGTGGCCTAATGGTGTAATCACTTTACAAATCCTTATGGCACCAGGGATCGAACCCCCTACTTGCAGTTATAGAAGTGCGATTTAAAAGCCAGTAGACTAGTTGACAAAAAAAAAATGGAATGAGACAAAACTAGTATACTACTATAGTAAATTCCTCTAATCAAGCTTTTGTATTTTCTTCCAAGTAATATACGTAAATAAAATCTATAATCCTTTTGTTTTTTTGTCACACAAAAAAAATCATTTTAGAATATGATCTTATCATTTTATAGATGTCATTTTCTGGAGTTTAAACTAGGAGATGGAATCTGATAAATGGAACTCTTGGGTCTAATGCAATCTAATCGATCAGAACATCAACAAGTGTTCATACCAAATTTTATGTATATATATTTATATTTATTACAAAAACATGGACATGTTTCTTGTCATAAACGTTATGAAGAAAAAAATAAGCAATGGGAAATATCTATGAAATATAAATTTATTAATTAACGCTTATTGGTTAAACCAACGTTAGGCATACGTCAAGACAATCACAATATAAGATTTATTTCAAAGCATGATTTAAGGAGGCAAAGACTATAATAATCTAGTATTTCTTAATAAATGTGAGTACCTAAATCCATTAATTTAACAAATTTGAAAAACTTATAAATTCTATTCATTGTTTTGCCAACATCCAAAAAATTAAAAGAAAAAATATTGCATTACCTCTCTTCATTACTCTATATCTCCAATGGCTTATAAGCTTTTGTATTGTATGTTTTTGTTGCTTACAATCTTACGAGCTTGGTGTGAAACTACGAATAGACTGCATGGTTCGTTTAACATGTCTATGTTCTTCGATTTTAGTTATTTTTGTTGTTGTTAAAATTCGATTTTAGTTTTAGTTCAATGATACAATATATATTGCTTATGTTCTGTAACAGTTTATAGGCAAAAAGACTGGATTGAGAGGTTTTTGGAATCTGGATTTGCATGTCTTCGAGTTGGGTTTCATGAAGATCAAAAGTACTTTAGGTTTTATTTTCTTCAATAGAAGCTAATTAATCAACGGTCATGTTTGTATATCTTCCTAATTAAGAAAATGAGAGTGTAAATAAGTGTTATTTCTTATGTTTTTGGTTATATTGGACTTACCTTTAAATGAAGACAACCATATATGTTCTCTCATAAGTTCACGGAAACAGATCTTTCATTACGGATCCATGTTTATCTCTAAAATATTACTAAATATGCAGAATATTTAATCAAGAGAAGTTTTTCAATTCATGATTTAATGCCATGCAGTGCCATATCCACCTACCAAAATTCGATTCCAAAAAAAAAAAAATTTTGTATGATATGGTTTGGAATACAAATGGTTTGAATTATAATTTTTCTTTTCTGGAAATCAAAATTAGATATTTATAATTGTTAGTGTAGATAACAATCATCATTTAAAACAAGGGCATATAAGTCATTTTGTCTCTAAAAGAAGGTATTTGATACAAGCTTTGAAAAATTGGTATTTCATAGAATTAAGTTTTTAAAATGGACGCCGATGACAAGTGACCCAATTGTGTATTCACTTTATAAGTTCTCAAAGTATTAGGGATCGAATTCCCTACCTACAGTAGTATGAACGGCATTTCAAAACCAGTAACCTAGTCGACAAAAAAAATAAAAAATTTAAAAGGACATTTTAGATGATATTCTCTAAACTTTATACTATTCTTACTAACAAGAGTTTTTTTTTTTTGTCAACGACAGATTATATTGGGCCACAACTGGCCGGTCCAATAGCCAAATTTCTACATAATGTAGGTACGTGAACTCGATCCCTGATTAATGCGCTGCCTTAAGTGGACTTACCGCCTGCCACTAGGCTAGATACCATTTTCACTAACACGAGTTTTTTTTTTTTTTTTTTGACAACGACAAGATAAAGAACCATAGACAATGAGAAATAAAGCGCCTGTCAAAAACTATAAAGCCGACCCACAAACCGCCTTGGCGAGAGCGTCTGCTTTATAATTTAGGACTCTCGGGATAGTAGATATACCACAGGAAGAGAACATCACCGATAGCCTCCAAAATTCTGTCTGATACGATAGAAAAGCTGACCACTCCTCCGGGGATCTATGAATCTTCCCAACTAATAGAAAAAAAAAAATTCACCAAGAGGCGAAGTAAAATCATGACGTATGCGTAAATCATATGTACACTTTTAGGTGAAGATTCCAACTACTTTGTCCATCCAAATAAATAATGCTCTATCTTCTGTATTAAATGATCATATGGATTTCAGGTAACAGATTTGAAGTACATATATACACTACATATCCAATTAATCCCCAACCTTTAAACTTATTGTCAACACACACCAAACAAAATATAAAATAAAATGAAGGCACCTTCACAACAAGACATGACTTACTTTGGTAATGTCAAGAACGATCAAAACGATGACAAAGGCTGCTTATACACAACGTTCGTGCCAATAAATCTCCTCTCTTTCTCTTTTTTATTGTTGATATGTTGTAGTTCTTGAATGTTATGTCGATCGAAATTTGATGATCTTATAATTATGTTGCAGGTTTTACACGTTGTTCTGTTGCTGTTGCTACACCGAGAAATGCAGATGTTGTTGTTGCTGCGTTTGATTATGATATATCATCTCATAATATGATTCTCTTTATGTGTTCTTAGCATTTGTTCATGAAATAATATTCCACATCGGATGGAGATTTAAGTAATATAAAATGTTTATTGCCCACTCCACTTATTGCCAATTGGAGTTTATGATTAAATATCAGCGACCTACAACTTTATGTTTTTGATTCTTTTAAGTTCATATCGAAAGCCACATATTATGTTGAAATATTCATACTTTTGGTGAATTATTCTGATTGATGTAAAAGGGTATTCTGAAATGATTGAAATGAGGAAATGAGAAAGTTTTTCCTTTATTCATATTCGAATCCACAGTAAGTCTTGAGAGCAGATTGAGATCTTTGTCCAGCTTCTGTATAATAGAATTGAAGGAATTCGACATGGTCAAAGGGCTTAAACAGTCGAGGATGTTGTTCATCCACTAGCTCATCTGGTGAACTTATGATATGTCCTGCTTTTGGTATCGAGAATAATCCGAGCGAATATCGAGTTTCATTTCCCGTCATCATGACTCGATGATTAGGAGAGTGTACTCGACCATTCAAAAATGCCTGTAACATCAAAACATTAGCTTATTCTTGTTTAGTTCAAGCATTGGTTTTGTCTTAAAAACAAGTGAAAAACAATGGACTTATTACATAAAGAGAATCTCCTATCATGACAATAAAAGAGTCTTGTGATGGCTTCACTTTGATCCAATTTTTGTCTTTGGTCTGAACTTCAAGACCCTTAACATGGTTTTGGTAAAGTATAGTGACAATATTTTTATCGGTATGAGCATTTAGCCCCAATTTTGTTTCCTCTGTATCAGGTCCTTTGTACTTCATCACTCGCATGAGGTACTTCGTTGAGTTAAGATGATCATCGATGTATTTAACGAGTCCTAAGCTCTCCATGATCATTCTTCTGATTGTTTTGTCTAGCTCTGATAACTTCGTAGACAACGACTGAACCATTTTGCTGGTAGTAAGAGAACTCGGATAAAAATATATCAAAACCCGACCCAAACCCGAACGGGCACCATATATAGTCAAACTAATTGATACAGAGATCAAAGTTTACTGACCTGAAACTGTTGTTGCCTTGAGGCCACAGCTTTTTAGTAAAAGCGTTGACTTTCTCTTCAACATCAGAATCATCAATACCCATGCTCTCATACAATGGCACCATTGGATATTGACCAACATATCCATGGAACGGTTTCTTTGACACATTTTTCAGCTTGGTCTGCAAAGGTAAGTCGAAAAGCTCTTCTAAGACCTCGAAAATCGATTTCCGTAGCTCAACAGGGATTCTATCAAATGAAGCTTCAAAACAACCATAGTCTTGTAAAGCTTTCAAGACATCATCTCTGTTTAAGTCCCATTCAGGCTCTCCAGGTTTCAAGTTTTGGTTTGAGAAATCGATGATTGGAAGATGAAGAGGAGTTTCAGAACCCATTTTGATTGAGACAAGAAAGATAGCTTACTAAAATGAAATGGTACTAGCCATTTATATATGTCTCTAAATCAGCCTCAAGGAATCTTGTTTTTGATGATTCTCTGCACAAGATGTCAAATTCATTGTTTATTTTGCAAGGAATATTTTAGAATAAATCTTTTAACCTTATACAACACACATGAGTCCAAACTATTGTTAGATGAAAATATACTCAACTATTTAGCATATGAAAATGTCAAGAATATGATTACTTGATTTGGCGATTCATGAGTGAGTTTAAAGCATTATCCTTCACAGCGGAAAAACAAAAGTTATGAAGCCGAGTTTTTGTTTGAAAGAGTGCTTAGGCTTGATTAATCAGGGTCATTATAAAGGGTTTGTAGAGAAAAGTTTCTAGCCTCATCTCGAACTTTCCTTCACTGGTAACAAAAACATTCCTTCAAATTATTAGATTCTATTTGTATAAGATTACTTTATGTTTTTGATCCCTTGACATTATATCAAAAGCCACACAACTTGTTGAAAATACATACTTTTGGTGAAAACATTCTCATTGATGTAAAAGAGTCTTCTGAATTTGTTGATTTCGTTTTATTTTTCGCATTCGAATCCACAGTAAGTCTTGAGAGAAAACTGAGATCTCTGTCCATCTTCTGTGTAATAGAATTTAACGAATTCCGCATGGTCGAAGGGATTAAACAGTCGAGGATGCTGTTCATCAACAAGCTCATCTGGTGAACTTATAATGTATCCTGGTTTTGGTACCGAGAACAATCCGAGCGAGTATCGTGTCTCTGTTCCCACCATCATGACTCGATGACAAGGAGAGTGTAATCGACCATTCAGATATGCCTGTGACATCAAAACATTAGCTTGTTTTTTGTTTCTCAAGCATTGGTTTTGTCTACAAAATGAAGTTGAAAAACAAAGGACTTACATAAAGGCAATCTCCTATCATGACAATGAAAGAGTTTTGTGATGGCTTCACTTTGATCCAATTGTTTTCTTTGGTCTGAACCTCAAGACCCTCAACATGGTTTTGGTAAAGTATAGTGATGATGTTTTTATCAGTGTGAGGGCTTAGCCCCAATTTGGTCTCGTCTGTTTCAGGTCCTTTGTACTTCATCAATCGCATGAGATAACTCGTTGAGTTAAGATGTTCATCAATGTATTTACCGAGTCCTAAGCTCTCCATGATCATTCTTCTGACAGTTATGTCCAAATCTGATAACTTCTTAGACATTGACTGTATCTTTGTGCTGGTAATTATAAACCTCTGATCAAAATGTGTCATAGTAACCGAATCCGATGAATATTGGGATAAAGGTCAAATCCTTAACAAATTACCAAAAACAAACCAATCTATATCAATCCGAAACTGACCTAGTAAATATCCGAATAGGTCTTAAATCGTAGAATATAAAATCTGAAAGACACGACCCCAAACCCGAACATCTACAAGAAGATATAACAAATTACCAAAACCAAACCTATCTATATGAATCCGAAACTGACCTACTAAATATCCGAATAGGTCTTAAATCGTAGAATATAAAATCTGAAAGACACGACCCCAAACCCGAACATCTACAAGAAGATAAAGTTTACTGACCTAAAACTGTTGTTGCCTTGAGGCCATAGATTTTCTGTAAAAGCGTTGACTTTATCTGCATCATCAGAGTTTTCAATACCCATGCTTTCATACAGTGGGACCTTTGGATGTTGACCAATGTATCCATGGAGTGGTTTCTCTGATACGTTTCTCAGTTTGGTCTGCAAGGGTAAGTCGAAAAGCTCTTCTAAGGCCTCAAAAATCGATTTGTGTAGCTCAATAGGATTTCTATCAAAGGAGGCTTCAAAACAGCCATAGTCTTGTAGAGCTTTAAACACATCAGCTCTGGTTAAGTCCCATTGAGGATCTCCAGGTTTCAGGTTTTGGTTTGAGAAATCGATGATTGGAAGATGAAGAGGAGATTGAGAAACCATTACTGATCAGCTTCAAAGGAATCTTGTCTTTGATGACTCTCTGCTTAAGATGTCAAATTTCTCTCTTGATCTGATAACTTAGCTGGCATATTAAATTCTGGAAAGACGTTAAAGAATCAATCACTAGTTATTTAATTTTTGTCTTTTAGCTACAAGAATACATAAACCTTTGTGGTTCTCCAAATATTACACCAACTATATAAAATTATCATCTTAATATATTAACATTCAATAATTGACGGAATTAAATGGATTGTTCAATTGATCTAAGCTTTTATAACCCACATGTTATATTATAATTAAAAATGTCACTGTTAGCTTTGTTAACATCAGACAGATTGTTTAATTAAAGTTAAATGTTCTAGTATTGAATATCTATGTATTAAAATGGTAACTTTAGATAGTTGCTGTATTATTTGGTAATTTTACATAATTGTGTATTCTTAGGAAAAAAACTAAATAGTTTGTGACTTTTTAATTTTTTTACTACAAAATTATTATTTATTTTACAACGTATATTATCTTGCAGATAATTTTTTCCCTTAAGATTGTAAATCAGTATAATTGTAAACCAACTAAAGATAGTACGAAGTTTAAGGAGCAAGACTTAACATATAACTCATAAATATGTTAAGATAAGTGTGAGATTATTCTTAAGAGTTGTAAAATTAAGTTTTGAATTATTTGCTTAAGATTAATAAAGAAAGAAATCATTATTATTGTGTGCGTTTGCAAGGATTTGATTTAACAATAACAAACTCAATTAATTGATTTTTTTTTTACATGGTTGAATATGATTTATCAATGGAAAAGAAAAGAAATTTTTTATTTTTTGTAAAATAAAAATTAATTTTGTTTTTAACGTTGGATTTCACTATATCACAGAGACTGGCCACGTATCCACTTTTGAAACATCATGAAGCTTTCATGTGGTTTATACTCTGTAGTGTGTCCTCCTCCCTACAAAATTACACCAATTATACACAAATTTTGCAGTTGTAATTATGTAACAATAAAAACTTTAAGATTAGGAGAGACTTGCCTTGATAGTGGCAAATGTCATATTATTGGCATAAGTTCTAGTATAACCAATAACTTGATTGTTAACAAGCCATGGCCTCCATTGATCAATGATTGAATAATTGAGAAGTTTAATCCAAGCTTGAGTACCAAGAAAAGGTACCATCAGGTCATGATCACCACTATATACTAGTGACCTATAAATTCCTTTCTTGCTATTGTTTACATGGTATGGTATACCACTCTTTATGTCCTTCTCATAAGCCATATCCCAATTGCATCTCACCCATTTCTTTATACTTCCCTGTACATTTCACATTAACTCATTGATAGTTAGTTACTTAGTTGGTTTATTTGTGATTCATGTATGTACGATTCTCTAGAGTCGAACTTGGGTGGGAAAAGTTGTAGACGTAGACTTTAACCATTTGATTAAAGACACTTCTCCGGATAGCATTTCATTTAAAAGATGATAAGTATATATGAAAGGGAAGTGTATAAAATGATATACCTTCACCACATGAAGAGCGTTTTGTACACCTTCATCATTAGCCCATTGAGCAGCTAGCAAGTATCTATATGTCTGCATAATTTTATCTCAATCTTTAAGCTAAATCATTACCATGTTATTAGCTAAACTAGCAATATTAAGTCTTTGTTTTTTCTTACATAGCAGTCATCAATTGGAAGAGAAGAATCTGAGTGAACAAGTTCCTTAAGATCTCTTCTTCCAACATCCTTTGTTGCAAATGGGTTTGGCTCAGCCTCACACAATGGTATCAAAATAAGTGGGGTATAAATCCTTGAAACACACTGTCAATCATCATCATAAATACACGAAGTCTCAAATTAGTCATTGTTATTTACAATTCCAAACTTGTGTTTTTGTCTTTCACCTTATGGTAGTCTTCCATCAAACTTAAGCATTGTGTATTAGTAGGATCTACTCTCACATAATTTCCTTTGCAACTTCTTTGAAGTGACTACAAACAAGAGTTTCAAGAAACCAATTTCAATATATTAATATTGATTATATTTTAATAGAGAATAGACCAAGATAAGAACTTCAATATATGTACCTCATAGAGTTCATTAGAGATTAGTCCAATTCCATGAGCATGTGGAATTTGTTGGTTACTATCAATTTCATCATCTGTGACCGGGTTTCCAAGAACATAACCCTGTTGATATAAAAATTTATGTTTCAAATAACATACCCTCTTTTTATAATTAAGAAAATAACAATTTTTCACAAATTCAAAGTAAACAATATTGACGCACCTTAATGTTAATTAGTGGTTTGTTGCCAAGTTCATTTCCTGTGTAATGGAAGCAAAGTAGCTCAGTGAAATCAAATCCAGAGATATGAGAAGATGGATCTTGGGAGGTGTAAAAATAACCTTTTGAGATCTCTTGAACGATGGCCGGAGCAACTATACCAATGTAAGAATCTCCACCGACATAAAAAGGATTTGAGATAAATTCTGGATGTTCCACTAGCCACTATAACAACAACAATACAAAATCTTTATATATGTCTATGCTTTTTCTTTTGATATCTCAAGAATTTTGGGTCTTTGGTCTAGATAATCTTAAGGATAAGAAAGGTCGTTGGATTCTCTTCGACCATATTAATCATCTAGGTCGAAACCAACTAGCCTATCAGGATCCATTTTTTGTAATGGGATTCGAATTTGGGAGGCGACCAATTAAGGAGACTTCGGTTCCCGATCCTAATACCACTAGACCATCCCAGCTAGGTTATATATGCTACTTAGATTCTTTATTTTGAAATTGCTTTAAGAAAAAAAAACCTTTTGAAGAAACTCATAGGTCTGCTTTGATTCTCCTGTGTCACTAGGCTTATCATAAAGAGGACTAGTTGAGTATGAGAAGCCAGTCCCAACCGGTTGATCCAAAAATATTATGCTAGCTTCCTGATAAATTATATTAAATCAACAAACTCAAGATTGATAAAACCGCAAAAAACAAACAAAAAACAAGCCTAATGCTACAAGTTGAAGTTTAAAGGAGTGACCTTAGTCCAAGAATATGAAGTAGAGATAAGAGAAGGTAAACTTCCATTGTAATCCTTTATCTTGAAAGTCAACGGTCCTATGAAAACAATTTTTAAAGTCAATGATCTAGACAATGATCAACTAAAATTAAAATTCTTTCGAAATTTGTTGTTACCAATCTCGTAAAAAAGGGCAGACAAAGCAGTGCAAGCAGGTCCTCCAGATAACCAAATCATAAGAGGATCTTCTCTAGGATTCTTCTCTGACTTGATGAAATAATAGAAAAGCTGAACTTTCTCTTCTTCACCAACACCAATGTAACTTTTCAATAGAAACAAAACAAACAAAAAGTTGAGTTGTTTATAGTAAAAGATTTCTCTATAACCATAATCTAGCCACAAATTTTTGTGTGGAGAAGTCGCAACTACACCAAAAGTCATGCTAGATTTCCGAGTAGTCACGAATTTAAGGCTGCGGCTATAGCCACATATGTATAGGAAACAAACCCGGCTTCGAGGTGGAAAGGAAGAGGGCCTTCAAAACCAGGAAGATAGCTAACCACAGAGGCTGAATCAACACTATGTTGAGTCAATATGAACAGTTGAAAAAGAAGAAGCAACTTCATTATCCATGCTTTAGACATTCTTCGAAAAGTTTAGCTTTTTGATTCTTCTTCGTTATCTCTATGTTGTAATCTTTTTCTGGTTTGACTTATTTGTAAACCTATCTCGAATTGAATATTTAGTATGTTGCAGCTGATCCACGAGAACTAGTTAATTACATTAAAATTATAATACTGCTTCCAATTATCATAGAATAGTCCGTTTGTCTCACCATCTTGTCCTAACTTTACAATAATATAAGAACATTCACATTATAAAATATATGATCTTCGATCAATCGTTCTAACCACGTTCATTAAATTTTTATTAATATGAAAACATCAATGTAGCAAACAACCAGAAAGTGTTATATGAACAATTCGAACTCAGCATTCTTAATTCAAGACACTAATTTTATTGGCTTACTAAGAGATTCTGGATTTATTAGATCACTATCTTACAATTTCACTATTTTGTTTGTTCAATTGAATAGACATAATTACTGATTACAACAAAATTTAGATACAAATATTTATTTAAGTGTTGAATATAGTGCCAAGATTATAAATATCTATTAAAAAATTGAATATACTTTTTTGTATTTTTGAGTAATAATAAAAATAGAACGTAATCATCTCTCACATTTCTCTTACTTTTTTATTATTTTTAATGGTGAGAGACTCATTGAAAAACTACCACTAAAATTGTCTTAGAATAAGTATAATCTGAATATATAAGGCTCATTAGTTTTAATTTCTTTTTTATTAGTAATTAGTTTTGAGTTAGAAGTTCACAATTCTTAATTGGTTTAACAAATATTTCTCACCAAAAAAACATTCGTCAATGTGGTTTGTATAAATGATCTGTCTAGCTAGTTGAAGTATTTTTGAGATAATGAGTTTGGAATGTTCTATTGCGACGTATCTCATCTTTATAAAATATTTTGGAAAATCGTAGCTGCAAAGAGCCAAGCAGAACTAAATCTAATCTTCAGTTTTGTGTTAACATATTATAAAAGTTAGTAAATAATGATCTTCTAAATCGTTTATATTATAAAACCTTAGCCAAAATACTCGGCCAATTCAACGCTCTTATGATTAGTTTGGCTCTTGCAACCGCTTCAATAGTAAAGGATTTGGCTTGAAGGCTATGTTTACTCTCGGCAAATTTTGCTTAATTGTCGTCTGTGTAAGAATCTGGTCCTGCATCAAATTCTTAAGTTTTTTTTATACATCTTGAGCATGCTTAGTTTGGACTGTTTCTAATCCACACTTGATCATTATACGTTCATCTCCATTACATGTATGATGTGTGTTTGTTAGGTATGATATCAATGTCAAGAAATCATCAATCCAGTGATGGGGAAAGAACTACAGTGATGGCGGAACAACTCGTGTAAAGTTTTTTCCGACAGTTGGATCGACAATGTCTGATCGAAGGATTTATGTTTATAATATATTAAAATATGGCTATTTTGATTTCAAATGTAGATTACTTTACAATAACATTCAAACTTTTTAATCTTATTACACTTAAAGTTTGACTTTGCAAACAGAAACCCAGCAAATAAAAGTTTAACATTCAGATTCGGATTAATAAAACATAGAGATATTCCTTAGATACCACAATATGCTTTGAGAGACGACTTAGCTTCACGGCCTTCTTTGGTTGCATAGAAGTTTATGAGAGCTATGTTATCAAATGGCTTATACATAAGAGGATGTTCTTGGTCCACAAGCTCCTCAGGAACTGAAACTAAGCCGGTAAGAAACGAGAATAGACCTAAAGTGTACCTTGTCTTGTCTCCTTCCATTGTCACTTTATGTTCACAAGAACGTATCTTATCATTGCTCCAACCCTAAACATATATATACAATAAAAAGTTACATCCCAAACAAACCAAGAAGTTATGTAAATGTATCACCAAACCAGTTAGAACCTTGGTTGTTTCAAAGCATTCAACTAAAACATTTTCACTTTTGGGTTATGATTATGCAAAGAGTTTCATTTTTTTTATTTATTTTTTGTGCGTTTGGCGTTGATGATTAATATTTTTCTTAAGATGCAAATAAAGAATGCCTAAGTATTCTTAAGGGTTTTCTGTAGAAAAAACATTTCAAGTCGTCGTATTTTATAACTAGATCACCCTTCATCTCGAGAAATACAAGTTAATCATAAGAAGTCGTGAATTATATGTGTTAGTTATAACTTTCAAATGTATTTTTTTAGTTTTTACGGTTATATGTATTTGTTTTTCAAAATTTTAAACATATATGGAATATTCATCCGAAAGATTTCGATTTGATATATTATTTAAGATTTCGAATTTGTAACTTGTATTTTTAGATATGAAGGATAAGGTTACCATAGAGATGTCACCGGCCATCACGACATATGACTTGGGTGGGAGTTGAAGAGAAATCCATTCATTATCCTTTGATTTCACCTCTAAACCATTCACATCGTTTTGGTGAAGTATCGATAAGAAGGTCTTATCTGTGTGCTGAGGAAAAGCCGGCATCGAAATAGACTCTGGTGGAGCTAAGTACTTAAGAAATTTGAGTAGGTAAGTCTTTGATTTGATGTGTGATTTATAGTTTTTCTCAACACCATAAATCTCGAATATCATCCTCACGACTAGTCTATCCAATTCTGCCACCAAGTTTGAGAAAGTGTGTACGGTTTCGCTTCAGAATAAAAACCAAGCAAATAAGAACACTTTTGCTTCAAATCTAAAGAGTTAGATATTCAAAAGGGTCGACGGTCTACTTCCACCTCAAAACTTCTATATAACAACAAATCAACCAATACTTAGAACTTCTGTCTAATTCCGTCTAAAATATACAAGCTATGTTTAATTGCACAAAAAATTAGATAATGACTATCAAATTCCACACATAGTATACGAAATCGATCTAATTGCACAAATTGCTAGATAATTATGATTTTGTTAGAAACTTAACAATTGATTACAATCTTAATCATTAATTTTCCGAATCTAAGTTTGACCAAATCTCAAAATAAACAACATAATTTCAGCGAGTTAGGATAAGCGTTTTCTATTTGAGATTTGGTTTGGTCTAAAATTGATTTGGGTAATTAATGGTTTAAAATCGCAACCAATTATTGGCTTACAACAAAACCATAATTGTTTGGCAATTTGTGCAATTGAACAGATTTCATATACTCTATGTGGAATTCAATAGTCATTATCTAATTTTGGGTTCAATTAGACTTTGCATGTATACTTTGGATGAATTTAGACAAAAGTTCTAAATATAGGTTGATATGTTGTTATACTAAAACTTTGAGATGAAAATGGACTACCGATCCAATTTAAAATAGTGTGAGTTTCACCTTTGAAGGAAAAACAAATTTAAAGGGAAAACTACCTAAAGTGAGAAAATATGTTTTGTCAACTCAAAATTAATTGACTATATATCTAAACTTTCTTACTTTTTATTTTGAGAGTGATATTATTATATAAAGTAGAATGTTTTAAAATTATTCATTAACAAAATTTTTCCACGTGTCAAATTCAACAATCAGAAATTTTCATATATTTATCAATTAAAAAAAAAGATAAATATACTATTAAATAAATTTTTTAAAATATTTCTCTGGACCGCAAAAAATTAAAAGTATTTATCTCTATCAACAATTTTGATACTAAATGGATTGTAAGTTATTATTCTTATTAATAATCTAAAAGAAAAATATTTTAAATATTTATTTTATACTAAATAAAATTAAATAATATTATATTCTTGACAATAAAATCTTTGCAGAATATAATGGTTGAAACTAACAATGTAAAATTTTAATGTATGTATACTTTTAAAAAGTATTATAAAAATGAAAAATCATATATTATTATATAAAACAAAATGTTTCAAAATTACTAATTTCACATAATGATTTCAACTGTCAAATCTAACGATCAAAATTATTTATGCACTTATCTTTATCACAATTTTTTCTATACCCAAAATCTTAATATAAAAAGATTTTAAATATTTAATTTTTTTAAAAAAATATTATTATATTTTAAAAAAATAAAAGCAAATTCGAAAATCCAATTAATTAAGATATGGTTTCTTAAAATTACTTATTAACCAGATTTTTCACGTGTCAAATCCAACAATTAAAAAATTTTATACACTTATATATAAAAATAAAATAAAATATATTTTGAAAATATATTATCTCTATCAAGAAATATTCATAATTATTCATAATCCTAACACACCAAAAAAGAATTATAAAATAAAAATAAATTCTTATTATAAGATGATTTTCAAAAAAGAAATAATCTTATTATATAAAGTTAGGTTTCAAAAATTTGTACTTAATAGGATACTTCGACGTGTAAAATCTAATTATCCAAAATTTTGAGGTATTTTATATATTTTAAAATATTGTATCCTTAAAAGTTTATATTTACCACAAAATATTTATCTCTATTCACAAATCATAAATAATTATTTGTATTTATAATTATAATATCTTATTATATAAAGTTAATTTTCAATAGTTAGTAATTGCAGAAACCTATTATATTATGTTATATAAAGTTAAGTTTTAAAAGTTTGTAATCAACGAGATTCTTCATGGTGTAAAATCTTATTATATAAAGTTGAGTTCCAAAATTTAGTAATCAACATGATTCATCAATATGTCAAATCCAACAATTCATAATTTTACAGTAGTATTCTATTATACATTATTATACAAAGCTGAATTTCAAAATTTAGTAATCAATGAGATTGTTCTACATGTTAAATCCATTGATCCAAAATTTGCAGTATTTTATATTATTTTGTGTATTAAATATTTATATTTACCATAAAATATTAATCTCTATTCTCAATTCAAACATAAAAAGGATTATAAATCATTTTTATTTATAATTATAAGAAAATTTATTTAAAGTAGAGTTTCAAATTCAATTATATAAAGTTGAGTTTCAAATATTAGTAATCAACGAGATTCTTAAGTATTATGTAAAATGTAATAGGCGTTATATATATATACATATATATATATATATATATATCAAATTTTTTATAAAATCCTTGCATAAGAAATTTTAGTTGGAAAATATTTTTGATTAAGTGATTAAATGTCCACAGTTTTCCTCACATGAATTTGATTCTAAGAAATGATGTACTTCAACATAATAGAATTTATGGTTTTAGAGTTTGAGTTATGAATTTTATCAATCCAGTTATTGATAAAAAAAAGAAGTAATTTTAACAAAAATAAAACTGTGATTGAGTTGAGACGAACCAAAAGTGATCGTTTCCTTGAGGCCACATAAGATGAGTAAACTTCTGAGCATCTTCTTTGTTGGTAATATAGTCAATTCCAAGGCCTTCATGTAAGGGAATCACAGGCATTTGACCAACGTAGCCATGATACGGCTTCTCGTTTACGTTCTTCATCTTTGTCTCTGTTGGGAGATTGAACAACTCCTCGGCCGCAACAAAGACAGAATCATCTAGCTGCTGTGTTACTCCATCATACAAGGCCACGAAACAGCCGTATTCTTCCAAGGCTTCACAGGCTTCCTTGCAAAGAGAACGCCATGTGGACGTGTTTGGTTTCAAGTCTTGTTGGCTTGTGAGATCAATAATTGGAACATTAGTAGTCTTCAAGATTGATCCCATATCCGATGCTTTAGAAGAAAATTTGATCGTCTTGTGAATTAGTCAACATATCCAACCTCCAAAGATTTCAATGTCTAGTATTAGTAATATTAGTTTATAGTGTGGTCCATAGATTAGGTGACTATTAATATTAGTATATGAAATATTTTGTTTTCATTAAAAACGAATAAATTGAAACTTACGAAGTTAGATACCTTTGATATTTGTCTTCTAATGAACACCAAAACTCATTTTCACTATAGAGTATATTCCATGTGAGATTATCATTACAATATATACACACATAAGATATGATCCACCAAATAGGCAAAACTCATAAGTTAAGATGTCTCCAAAAATCCCTACCTTAGATTTCTCAAGAGAAGATTTGAAACCAGGCACAAAGTATTGGGAATCAACAAGCAAAAAAATCAGACAATCACTTGAAGAATATGGATGTTTCATTATAGATCTTCAAGACAAAACTCCATTAGATCTTCTTAATCAAGTCTTTGGTTCTTTGGTTGACTTGTTTGATCTTCCCACACATACCAAACTGAAGAACAAATATGATAAGCCCTTAAACGGCTATGTTGGACAGATTCCAGCTCTTCCTCTTCATGAAAGTCTTGGCATTGATAATGCCACTTCGTTAGAAGCAACAAAAAGCTTCACTAGTTTGATGTGGCCACAAGGAAATGAACATTTCAGGTACGTTTTGAGGATCCGATCCATTTCAGCTATCGTGGTTATTGAAAAGTTTTACTAGTTTTGATATCTATAAACCTTCAACTTTGCTTGGTTTGTGGTAGTGAATGTTTGCACAAGTATGCGGAGTTTGCAGCCAAGCTTGATCAAATGGTGACTCGGATGATTTTTGAAAGCTATAATGTAGAGAAATACTACGATCCATACATTGAATCAACAACTTACCTTCTCCGTGTGCTGAAGAATAGTGCACCAAACAAGGAAAAACCTACTTTAGCTTTTGTTACACATACAGACAAGAGCTTCACAACAATTCTTCACCAGAATCAAGTCAATGGTCTAGAAATGGAAACCAGAGAAGGTTACAGATTCAATATCGATCTATCATCTCCATCAACTTTCATGGTTGTTGCAGGGGATGCAGTAATGGTAAAGTTACCTGTAATACATGATTCACTTGTTTGTTTTCAGACAAAACATAAATTCAACTAATTTAAGTACACTTTTAGGCATGGAGCAACGATAGAGTTTGGTCTCCACGACACCAAGTTCTAGTGAGTGGTGAAACAGACAGATACTCTCTTGGAATGTTTGCATTCAACAATGGAATACTTCAAGTACCAGAAGAGCTTATTGATCATCAACATCCACTCATGTATAAACCCTTTGATCATCTTGGTCTACTTCGTTTCTTTCGCACCGATACCGGTTACAAATCAGAATGTCCTATCAAAGCCTATTGCGGTGTTTGAACCGCTTCTTCTATGTATGAATCCACTGTCTAAAAAGCTTCATAAATGGGAGATGCAATAATATTTAAAGAGATCAAATAAGTGTAATCTTACTCAACAAAATATATATACTTACATTGTGAGTTACAACAAGGACATGATCAGTTTCTTGATTTGTAATCAGACATCAATTAAGGCACAAAAACTGAAAAACTCAGTCTTCATCACTGTGGTTTCCATTGACACGGACTGCGGAAACCATTTCGGATTCTGTTGGTTGAGACATTACTCTCTCATACATAACAGAACGAGAAGGTAGAATCCTGAACCGTCCAAATGTTAAAGCTTGAGACAACTTGTCATAGCCCCATCTCTGCTGAACAAACACAATGACGGTAAGTAGAATCGCCATAACTGGTATTGTGATATCCCCAAACTTGGAGAAGAAATCGAGATTTGGATTAACAAACTCGTGTTCTTCTCTCATGAAATAAGGATCAGGAACAGAACCAACTATGTAGTCATAAATGTGCGGGAAAAGTCTGACAAGCGTGATCCCAAAGTAATATAGCTTCCGTAGTGGCTGCTGAGAATCGATCTGCCACATAACATTACCAATAGCCTGAGGGAGCAAGAATATATCTTGAGACAAACCAATGTACTCCTCTGTTTTGGTTTGCCACCAATTTGTAGCTGCAGTTCCATACGGTACAACAACTAATCTCTCTGTTCTTGCCGGATGTACAATCAGAGCGAGTATGTATCCTAGTGCGTGTATGATCAAGGTAATGAAAAAGACACAGCGATCACTTGGAACTTTATGCGGTTCTTGAGGTGTTCGAGAGAGCAATCTGGCACGGGACTTCCACACTTTCTGACAAAGCCGTAGAGTCAGTAGAAAGCAAAACATCACAAGGAGCTTCACAGTGTAATCAATCACATTGAACCATTGACTTCTCTGTAGATCATATGAAGGTGTTTCGTATGTTGTTGCTGAATCTGCTTTTCTTTTAAAGAGAGCCTCAGTTCCAGTGATCAGCGGCAAGCTATAACCAAGAGCTTGAACTCCTAGCATGACAAGCGAAATGAGAGGAACTGAGTCGGTATTGCTGCTGATGTAAAAGAGCTGGCTCGCAATGCAACCTATAGAGAATGTAAGCGTAAGAACCCTAAGGATCCCTTCGACGCCTGCACGAGAAAGAATATCTTCACGTTGCCTTCGGTAAAAGATAGGAGTTGTTTTGAGCTTAACCAGTTTAAAATAGAGAGGATCATCTTCTGGTCTTTGGCTGGATATTGAAACCTTAGCAGTTGGATCAGCCAACCATCGTGACTTAATGGGTGGATAAGAAACCACGACCTCAATCAAACAATCTAGCCCAGCTTCAAGATCACCACTGTCAGACAAGATTTTCCATGAAGCTCTCACATCTCTGCACCCAACAAGATACATTCTCCCAACATGCTCATCGTAAAGACCTTCCAAGTAGAGAACAGAGAAGTTACCCAAATTTTCCCCTGTAAGTGAGATTTGAGCTGATACATTCAGAAGAAGCTGCTTCTCAGTGTATTCAGCTTTTGTGCGGTACGGACCAGCATTTGTCTGTTCCATACTCGAAAAGTTGGAAGACTGCCAGAAAAGTCCGAATAAAGGACCCAGTGAAAGAACATCCATGCCAAAATCAGTTCCTGAGGCTCGCTTGTCGGTAAAAGCAGGGGTGTGGAACGTCAAATCCTCAGCTAGAAGAGAAAGGCTGGAAAGGAAATCTTCAGAATCTTCTAACTTCGGAAAATGCATTACTGACTTCTTGATTATGGTTCCAAAAGAGAACTCTTGGTTTCTCTCAAGGATGACACCAGCTTTGTCTAGCTTTGAGTAACTATAAATCGGTCGGGAAACCGGTGCTTGAAAATAATTCTGCATATCCATAGGCTCCACAGGCCTCTCAAAAGATAAAGGAAAGAAAGTAGGAGTCAAATTCTTCTCAGTATTTAGGCAGGAGAACGTTCCAACGACTATACTTCGTTGCCTTATCGAAAACATAGTTGGAATATACAAACAGACACGAGTGTTGCATTGACTAACTTGGCCCTGCCTGCAAGCAACCATACATAACTGCCCACTCGACGGTTTCCACATCCCTTCAGCTGTGACAGTCATATTATCTATCCCTGTTCTCAGCCCTGAAAGGTAAAAATTCTCATTCGGGTGCACAGCACGAAAAACTGCTGACACCTTTGTAACAGCATTGGATTCAGACCGAGCTGCGGTCTCATCGCAATGTACATTTTGCATATACAATTTCACATCTTTGAAGCTACCATCCGTTGATTTAATATCTCCATCAGACGCAAACGGACCCAATTTGCTGCAGAAATCATCTGTGATGTTGCATTTCCAGTTAGGTACAACCGTGAGAGGCGCATTGGTAGTAAGTCTTTGAAGAATATCACAGAATCCTTTCCCTTTGTAGACATTGATACCGTTCTCGGATCCCATAAAGGTAGCATTTTTATTAGGATATGGATCACAAGCCTTTGATACCAAATCATCAGAGATGAAATTGTATCGAACTGATTTGCCAAGCTGAGACACCAGATGGATCTTGTCGAAATACTTGAGACTAGGCTTTTGGTTTAGGCTTGTAAGCTCTCCTCGAATCACTCTTTTCGTCAACGTGAAGCTTTTCGGATACCGAAGAATAAGCAGAATCTGATCGTCCTGTAAAAGTGGAGGTGACTCATGTTCCTTAACCCATTTCCATGGATCAGAAGAAGAAGATTCAGATTCATCACGAGAAGGCAGCACTGTTTCACCTAGCATACACAAGACTCTTTCTTCATCTTTATTCTCAACGTAAATCCCTTGAAACGAGATCTTAAGCTGAGTATGATACGGCTGTAACTCGAATTCACGGCCCCTGTAAGATCTTAAGCTTGGTAATTCGTTATACATTGTGATCGCAAGCAGTAAAACACCATTGACACCAACGTATTTCTTAGTTCGATGTTCACGATCCAGATCTGTGACTGAGAATGAAACCAATTTCATAGGCTTAGTCGACAAGTTTCTTCTCGAATCAAACGGTAGAATCGGAGAATCACCCGAATCTTGATCCCAATCTCCATATCGAAAAGCGAGTTGCTTTTTTGTTACCCTAGAAAGTTCTTCGACCTTCAATTCAGAAGCTGAAGATAACACTGATTTGCACCTTCTCTTAACGTCGTTGATACGATCGTAACTAATTTTGGGGCCGGATTCGTCTCTGTAGTCACCAATCGTACCCGATGACGATACAAATGTAGTTTTGAAGTCTATCGGTTCCGAGAACGAAGCAATTACCAGAGAAGAGAACAACCCAAATGCGAGAAAGATCAAAAGAAGGAAATTTATTACCGTTTTCATACTGACAGTAACCACCAGAGAAGCCTGGTTCTGACAGGAACTTGCAAATCGCGACAGCTGAATTTAGGACAAAGATGGAAACTTTGATTAAGGGTACGAAAGAGAAGAAGACGAAGAAGTTGGGACTTGTGGAGATTGCTTAGTTATGAGTTTCTCTGCAGTATTCGATTTGGTGAAAGACTTACATCACTAATGACGATGACCCAGATCGAGAGACGACTTCACTCGAACTAAGTCAAAGTGAACAGACAAAAGTGTTCCTAAATAGTTTTTGTTTTTTAGTTTTTCTTTTTTGTCACATACATGCTTTGTATTATATTAGATGAAGTACGAGCAAGTGATATTTAGTTTAGTGACAGGTTGTAAGTACATAAGAGGCATGCGTATTTGCACATCTTAAGATTAAGTCTCCTGTTTGTATTTGCAAAAACTTGGCTAATGGGCCGGCCATTTGTAACCCAATGTTGACAAAAAAAAAAAAAAAAAAAAATGAAGTACGAAGGCAAGAGCTAGATCATTGCCAAAATTTACAAAACTTAATCCTAAAGCAACATCAAGATAATAAAAGCAAACCAAATAGTGGAGTAATCTCACGCATAAAGACTAAAAGATAGAGGATACGTATACGTTCTTGAATTGGTAAAGATAAGAAAAACCACCTTAGTTCAATTGTCATTAAAGGCGGTAAAACATGATCAATCGCTCTTGAAACTCTAGGTTTCGAGCTTTGAAGATCAACAACTTCATATCATACCTGAAGCGTTGGAGGATATGATTCTCCATTAAAGAGATCGTTAATGGGATTGAACTCATCATCTTCAATTTTTTTTTTGTCGTAGATTATATGGGTCACAACTGGCTGGTTCAATAGTCAAATTCTTACATAAGAATATAGGCAGAGATCAATCCCTGATTTACCGCCAACCACTAGACAAGAGCCATTTACACTCATCATCTCCAATTAAAATGCTAAACCTAGATGTTTACCCGAAAGGAAATAAAAATATTCATCTTTACGCGTATCAACCCTAAAACTAGTCTAAAAGTAGATCTTGTTAGTACAAGCTTATAAAGAGACAAGGCCTTGAAATAATCTGAGTTAATTTCGATCCAAATATAAGGCTCAAAAAGATAAATTTTTTTTTTTTATCAACTAGCCCTACTAACTTTTAAATCTCACTCCTACAACTGCAGGTAGGAGGTTCGATCTCTGGTGTCATGAGGATTTGTAAAGTGATTACACCACTGGACCACCTGTCTTCGACAAGATAATTTAATTTTAATAATTAGATTAATAAGATTTATCAGGTGAACAATATTAATAATTGTGGATTCTCTTAAAAAAACTTTAGGATGATAAAAACGAAATAAAAATACATTATGCCTTCAAATTTTGCATTTTACAATTTCTTTCCAAAAAATAAATTATCTTGATAGGTCCAACAAAATTAAAAATGGAGTGTGTTGAGTTGACTTAATAAAGATAAAGGAGGCGTGTTCGACGGGATATGTTTTTCTAAGTGACCCATTGACCTTGACTTCACTTCTATTCTTTCATGATTCCAAACCATAAGCTTTGATTCTCCAATTCCATTCTTACAAATGTGAAATTTACAAGTAGGTTATGTTCTCATTGAGTTTGGTTAAGCCCTAGTATGAGGCCTATAGTCCCACTATAAAGCTAATTTTGTACATTCTATATTCCCTAAAGAATAAAGAAAGCAAGAAGAGTAAGAAAACTTAGAACTATGGAAAACATACAAAATGTACAAGTGTTAGTTTCAAAAACAAGCAATGAAGAACAAAGTACAACAACAGAAATTAACCAAACAATGTTAAAACCCTGGTTTTTCAAGACATATATTTTCAAGCTTAGTTTTCATATTACCCAAAACATTACCACTTCAAACGGTAATACCACCAAATCCCAAAAGACAACAACATTGATACGGCTGCACCACACACACTAGCTGCAATTGTAATTGATACATTCTTCTTGAACAGCTGAAATTACCAGCGATTTGTACAATTACGTTTAATGTATTTTGTGTGCAATTAGATAGAGATAGTATAATTACGCATCATCGTTAAACTTTATGTGTAAATAAACTAAAGTCGTGAGTTTAGGTACATTTATAATTATATCAATAGTTTGAAGTGGAAATAAACAGTCGAACCCTTATGTTTTCAAAACAATCATAACGAAATTACATCATTGTAAGCTTAAAGAAAGCCAAGTAATTATAACGAAGGGAGATACAGTTTCCTTATATTCTTCCTTAAAAGACAAGCAAGAAGATTGATAAACCTATGGAAAGCATACAAAATGTACAAGTGTTAGATTTAAAAACAAAGTAATGAAGAACAAGGTAATGAATGACAAAGTCACAACAACAATAACAACAGAAACAAAAACAGCATACACTAACTAAACAATGTAAAGACTCTGGTTTATCAAGACATAGATTTTCTCCATCTAGAAGGTGTTCTTCCTTTAACAAGCTTCGTCTTCATATAACCTGGAGTTTGAGTCACATACTCAAACTCTTCTCCTTCAACATACTCTTCACCTTTCATCTTATCCAAAACACTAACACTAACTCCACTCCTAAATCCCAATCTCTTCCACCTAAAAAACCCTTTACTTCCACCATTGTTACCACTACTACCTTTCTTCTCAATCAGCTTCTGTAACTGTGTTTGCATTGCTTCATACTCAATCTTCAGCTTTGCCATATCTTCTCTTAATCTTCTTAACTCTGCTTGTTGAACATTCATCTCACGTTTGGACATACACTGCCCAGGACGAGACTCTAAATTGTGTGAACCAGAAGGGATTGGACTACTCCTAGCGCCGCTAAACGATGAGCCACTCCAATCAATGTTGTGGCGACGTTGACTCATCTTTGTCTGCTCAGAAAATAGAACTTGAATAATCGTTCTAACCGGTAAACGATCATTCTGTGCAGCGTGAAAAGATGCCTCCACTGTTAGCTTCTTGCTGTCTATTAGTCCACAAAGTCTCTTCCTTTCTTGTTTGCTCACTTTAGGATGTGCCTAAACAATTAAACCCAAATTCAATGATGAATCAAACCCATTACAGATTTAGCTTCAAGTTTTCAATTTTTTTACACATATGAATCCAATCAAGCAGAGAAATATGAAACCAATGAAGCAACTAAACATTTACCTTGAGATAAGTGTCGATTGCGCGGTATAAGCCATCTTCTGTTACACGAGCATGACTAGGGAGAGCTTCAGCGAGGGAAACAAACTCAGGGATGGTGAAATCGCCGTCTACTGCAGCTTCAGCTAAGTAAGAGTCAACAAGCTTAGCCACTTTAACAAGAGAAGAGCCAGACTTAACTCCTTCATTGTCTAATCCAGAAAATTTCTTAACCAAACGAGTCACTAGCTCAACATCTAGCAATGTAGCACAAGTGTGACTAAACGAAGGTATCATTAGCTCCTTCAGTGAAGCTTGATCAAGCTGCCATGAAATCCTCGTTTCAAGCTCCTTCTTGTAACTTGAATCTGCTCCGACCATGTTCGCCGTTCTTAGAAGACGGAGGAGGAAATTACAAGGAACAGAATCTTTCTCCGGTGGGATGATTCCGATTAAAGTTTCAACAAAGAACCGTTTTTTCATCACAAATGCAGTAACAGAGAAGCTCTCCGACTGATTTTCCGGTTGCGGTTTCGGGCCATCAACGTCGGAGAGATCAGGAAGCCACGTGGAAGCGTAATGTACGATGATGGATCCAATGAGGTCAGAACCAACACCTTTCGATTTGATTCCAGCTATAGTTGTAACGAAACAATCAATGTCGAGAATGCAACCATCGTCAAACCAAGAAGACTCTGTATTTCCGGTGGAGGTTGATGGATACTTGCCGGAGATTGTGGCAGATTCTGGTGAAGATGTTTTCATCATATCTTTGGTTTTTTCACTGAGAAAGTGGTTTAGTTTTATAGAGTGTATAAGCTAAGTTAGGTTTGCTCTGTTTTTGAAAAGTCTTCCATTGAAACGTCATCGTCTCATCATGACTCACACGTTATAATTCCAAAGGAAAGAACAAAATTCTTAGCCAAA
>JAKUCM010007393.1:0-33782 GCA_023374145.1 Lepidium sativum | reverse complement strand
GAGAGAGAGAGACCATTGCAAACTTGCGACGTTATCGCGAGACATTTTCGCCATCGCAGATTTGCTACATATTTGCGTGGTTTCTGCGTGTGCCTTTGGCGACGTCGCAAATCCGTAGCAGACCTTTTGAATTTCCCTATAAATATCCCCTACATGACATTTTTTATTGACACCAAACAAGAACTAATAAGAGAGAGAATCAAGAGAGAGAAATTGTCTTCCAAAAAAATTAAATAAATTACGATTCGGGAAATAATGACGTCGGAACATGAAGTGTTCACTTTACGACGATGGATGTATAACAGAAGGGATATGGAGACTGGAGAAGTGACGAAGGAGTTCCGAGAGGGGTTGCGGGCATTTATAAATCAGGCTGCAAATAACCCACATACTCCAAATGATGGTAACATTTTTTGTCCATGTTTAAAGTGCGGGAACAAGAAATATTTGAATATCGATATGGTAAAAAGACACGTTTATAATAGAGGATTTACTCCAAACTATTATGTCTGGTTTTCGCATGGGGAAGGATATAGTATGGGTGGTGAAAGTAGTAATATGGGTGCTCGTGGTAATGATCTAGGGAGTCAAGAATATGCTAATAACAACTATGGTGGTAGTATGTTTGAAAACTACGCTCATCTACAAGGAAATATGTCACATGATATGGTTACAGATGCATATCATGGGTATTTTCCTGGTGTTATTGAAAATATTACGGAAGAACCTAACCCGGAAGCAAAACAATTTTATGATATGCTAGATGCTGCTAATCAACCCATCTATGAGGGATGTAAAGATGGTTTATCTAAACTATCATTAGCATCTAGGTTAATGTCTATTAAAAGTGAAGGAAACATAAGCGAGAGAAGTATGAATCAATTTGCTGATTTGCTTAAAGAGTATTTGCCGGAAGATAATAATTCTGCTGCGAGTTATTATGAAATGCAGAAAGTGGTTGCGGGTCTAGGCTTACCATCTGAAATGATAGATGTTTGTAGTGAAAATTGCATGATTTTTTGGAAAGATGATGATAAGCTGCAGGAATGCCGTTTTTGTGGAAAGCCAAGATACCGTGCAACGAACGGAAGGACGCGTATCCCGTACAAACGTATGTGGTACCTTCCAATCACTGATAGGCTGAAACGATTATATCAATCAGAGAGAACCGCATCTGCAATGAGATGGCATGATGAACATAAAGTAAAAGATGGGGAGGTTACACATCCTTCAGATGCAAAGGCGTGGAAACATTTTCAAGCGGTGCATTCTGACTTTGCTAAAGAGTCAAGGAATGTATATCTAGGTTTATGCACTGATGGATTTAGCCCATTTGGTTTATCCGGTAGACAATATTCTCTATGGCCTGTCATATTGACACCGTATAATCTTCCACCGGATATGTGCATGAGAAGAGAATTTTTGTTTATGGCTATTCTAGTGCCAGGTCCTAGTCATCCGAAGCGTTCCCTCGATGTGTTCTTGCAACCTCTAATACACGAGCTTAAGCAGTTATGGTATAGGGGTATATGCACATTCGATTACGCGCAGAAGCAGAATTTCAATATGCGCGCTGTTTTGTTGTGGACAATAAGTGACTTCCCGGCGTATGGTATGTTATCAGGATGGACGACCCATGGAAGGCTATCTTGTCCATATTGTATGGGTTGGTCAGATGCATTTCAATTAAAGCATGGGAAGAAATCATGTTGGTTTGACTGTCATAGGCGTTTTTTGTCAATGCATCATCCATATAGAAGGAACAAGAAATTGTTCAAGAAAAATAAGGTTGTGCGTGTTCCTCCACCAACATACATGTCAGGCAGTGAAGTGTTGGAGCAAATAGATCATTATGGTGCTCAAGAAACATGTGAACGTGGGGGAAATTGGCACGTGGTAGGAAACATGCCTGACCAATTCCGATGCCTTTATGGTTGCATGAGCTTGTGGATGATCCTATTGCCAGAATCGTGACTGCTCCAATGTATTTCACTCGCGGCTATACGTTCCACACGTACGACCATGGTTCCAATAGATCAACGGCAAATTACGGAATTCATGTTCCCGGTGAAACTGACTTTTACGGCATTTTGAACAAAATTATAGAGGTCACCTTTCCTGGAGTACTTGGATTGCGATGCGTATTGTTCCAATGTCTTTGGTACAATACAACGGCCGGTCGAGGAGTACGCTCTAATAACTTAGGGGTAACAGACGTAAATGGAAACCTGACGTATTCTAAGTTTGACCCGTTTATTCTATCATGTCAGGCAGAACAAGTGTGTTTTATACCATATCCTCGTATAAGGCAAAGGCGTGAGAAGTGGTTTTCTGTTATAAAAGTGAATCCTAGAGGTCGTATAATGATAGAAGCTGATGATGTTGTCATGCAACAAGAAAGATCATCAGAACTTGCTGTAGCTGTTGAGTCGACGAAACAAATCATACATGCAGAACAAGAAGTAGAAGACGTTGTCCCTTATACTACAACAGAAGAGCTTGAAGATTCTGATGAGTTCAATGAATCTGAGGAAGACACAGAAGAAGAGGAAGACACCGTTGAAGAATAATTGAAATTTAAATAAGATTTCAGACCTACTATCTCATTGTAGTTGTTAAACCGAACATTTATTTGTTTAAATTATTTTTTACAAATATGCTAGACTCCTGCAATAACATTGCGACACCACATTTTGCTACACCCTTGCTATGTAGCTTACGAAACATTGCAATTCCGTAGCAAGATCCCCTATAAATAACCCTCCAATGCAATTCATTTTCACAACTTACCTTTTACGCATAATGACTTGTGAGGCCCCTACCTTCGTCTGGAAAATCCCGCAAAATTACATTTCTACTATTTTACGGGAAATGACATAAGACGAAGGCAGGGGCCTCATAAATCTTTATTTGTAGAAGAAAAAACCGTAAAAGGTCTCCGAACCTTTTATTTTTTAAAAATAAAAATTTGCTATGCCCTTGCGAGAGCTCGGGTCTGGATGTCGCAAAGGAGTTGCAAAAATTGCTACTCTCTTGCGACATCCGGATCTAGACGTCGCAAGGGTATAGCAAATTTAAAAAATTTAAAAAATTGCTACAACCTTGCGACATCCCGGGTCCAGACGTCGCAAGGGTGTAGCTGAATTTCAAATTTCAAATTTGCTACTCGCTTGCGACATCCCGGGTCCGGATGTCGCAAGCGAGTAGCAAGTTTTCAAAATTTTAAACTTGCTACACGCTTGCGACGTCCCGCGTCCGGGTGTCGCAAGGATGTAGCAACTCTTGCTACATCCTTGCGACATCCGGACGCGGGACGTCGCAAGCTTGTAGCAATAGATGGAAATCAGTGGGACGTCGCAAGGCCATCGCGTGCCTTGCGAGTCTCTTGCGACGGCCCGCGGATTAAAACCAAAAACGACTTCTTCTTCCCCGATTCTTCCTCTTTCTTCTTCTATTTTTCTTCTCTTCCGGCGACTCCCTTGCGAATCCGACACCTCCGCCTCCTCCGCCGGTCCTCCAACGCCTCCAACGCCTCCGAATCCGACACTCTCTTCTCCCTTCTTCCTCTCTTTCTCTCTCTCCCTCTCTCGCTCTCTCTCTCTCTCTCTCTCTCTCTCTCTCTCTCTCTCTCTCTCTCTCTCTCGCTCTCTCCTCTCCCCGCCGCTGTCTCCCTCTCGCCCTCTCGCCGCCGGAACTGACCGCCGGAGGTCTCGCCATCTCCTCCTTCTCCCTCCTCCTCGCCATTCATTGTGAGCAATTTTTTTTTTTCGTCAAATTTTTAAATTTTAGATCTAGGATGCAATTAGTTAGATCTAGGTATGAAATTTTAGATTTAGGCTCCCATAAGTCGGATCTAGTTATGGAATTTTTTTGGAAATTTTAAGGAATTTTTTCGGAATTTTCCCGGAATTTTTAGGAATTTTCGGAACTTTGCGAAATTTTCGGAATTTTCGGAATTTTCGGAATTTTTAGGAAGTTTCGGAATTTTTCGTATTTTATTAGATAATTTTTAGAAATTTTTAGATAATTATTAGGGATTTTTCGGTATTTTTAGGAATTTTCGAAATTTTAGGAATTTTCGGAATTTTGCGGAATTTTCGGAATTTTCGGAATTTTTAGGAAGTTTCGGAATTTTTCGTATTTTATTAGATAATTTTTAGAAATTTTTAGATAATTATTAGGGATTTTTCGGTATTTTTAGGAATTTTCGAAATTTTAGGAATTTTCGGAATTTTGCGGAATTTTCGGAAATTCTCCAAATTTATTAGATAATTATCGGATTTAGGTAACTGTGTTACAATTATCGGATTTAATTATCTGATTTGTTTTTCAAATTTTTTTCCGTGCCAGATGTCTAGATCTCATAATCCATACACGCGATATCTATCGGATGTCGGTGAGCAACCTCCGGCGACTCCTGCATCGGGTTCTAGATCGGTTCCACCGACCCCTTGTGGCAGTTATGGATCTCTCCCGGGGTTTTCCCCTGTTGCTGATACTGGTCATGGAGGTCCCGGTCAGCAACAGTACCTGACACCAGACGCTACTGCGGGGATGACAATCGAGGACATCCTGTCAGATCCGGTGCACAAATTTCTCCCTAATCTTCATCCTAACCGTCCACCGGGGACTTTGTGGTAATATATTTTATTTTTATTTTACAAATTTTGTTATTTATTGTTCGTAATTTTATAATATATAAAAATAAACTAACGTAGGTTTGATGACGACGGAGATTTGCCTACGGCGGTTCGGGAAATATTTGAACGAGATTTCCAGGAACCGCATGCTAATTTTAGCCAAACTCCTATCCACATCATCGACAGATGGTTCAGAACGTTTGCGGTAAGAAAATTTCATTATTTTATTTTTTCGTTTATAAGAATTTTACACTTTCATTCTTATAATTTGACATTATTTTTTGTAGCAACGTTTTCACTGGGAAGTTTCTATTACCGGTCTAGTCCGGAAAGAGTTCAAGGCGGTCTTGCGTAGACGGATGAACGATCAGGTGGGTCGTTGGAAGAGTAAGTGGAAGAAGAAGGGCAACGAGGCAATGCCACAGTGGTTCAAAGATTCAGTCTGGGAAGGCTTGATTCGCTACTGGGAGGATCCTAAGTCTCAGAAGAAAAGCGCAAGCTGTCGAGCAGCTCGGTTAGCTGACCCTGATGGGACCGGTCCCCACAAACATTGCTCGGGCAGAACCTCGTTCAAAGCTCGGGCCCGCAAACTGGTAAACTTTTTTACATATAATTTACATTAATTTAAACAATTATTGTTTTAATTTACAATTTCACAGCAAGAGGAATCGGGGGACACGCACCCTGATATCCTAGGCACTCTGTACATCACCAAGCGGAACAAGGCCGGAGAATTTGTTGACAAAAAATCCGAGAAGCTCTACGACGACGTCACTGCGAAGTTGCAGGAATTGACTCAAGAGGGCGGTGATGAGAGCTCAGCATCCGGGGGATTATCTACGGCGCAAAAGAACCAGATCTACACCGAGGTAAACTACATTTTAAATTTTTCTTCTTACTTATATTTTTGCTAAATTTAACTAACTTAATATTGTTATTCTTTTATTAGATCGCTCCCCGTAAAAAAGGGAGAATATTTGGAACAGGTTCTCTTGGGTCCAAGATTGAGCAATGTATCTCACCAGAAGGATTCTCGCAGTCATCCGCGAAAACCAGTGACCTGCGGCAAATTGTCGACCGTCAGACCCAAGAGTTGGATCGGACTAACACCGAACTTGCCAAAGCTAAGAAGAAAATCACGACCTATGATCGTTTGTGGTCTATACTTGCCAAGAAGGATCCAGAGCTAGCAGACGCATTTGCCGAGATCAATGCTGAAGACGAAGACACCGGATCCGGGTCGGGAAATTTAGATCGCTCGGACGATTTCTGAATTATAAAAAACATTTTGTAATCTTTTTTATTTAAAAATATTTTTAATTCGGAAAAAATCTTTTTAATTTTAAATTTATATTTAAATATTTAAAATATTTAAAATATTTTTTTATTTTAAATAAATTATAAACGGCGTCGCAAGGACGTAGCAGGTAGTTCTCTCGCAAGGTAGTCGCAGGTCGCGCCCTTGCAAGGGAGTCGCAGGACGCGCCCTTGCAAGGGTGTCGCAGGACGCGCCCTTGCAAGGTTGTCGCAGGACGTACCCTCGCAAGGGTGTCGCAGGTCGCGCCCTCGCAAGGGTGTCGCAGGACGTTCCCTTGCAAGGGTGTCGCAGGGTGCGCCCTTGCAAGGGTGTCGCAGGTCTCGCTCCCGCAAAGACGTCGCAAACACTGCTAGGCCTTTGCGACACCGACTTATGCTAGGCGTTTGCGACATATTATTTCCCTCGCAGACCTTGCGACGTCCATGCTACGTATCTATGTTTGCGACACGCAAATTGCGACATATAAGTGGCCATCGCAAGGGCGTTTCTTTTTGCCCATTGCGACAGCTTTGCAAGGGATTTTGCCATCGCAAAAGGCGTGTTTTCTTGTAGTGTTCATCGGGTTATCACCCATTCCTTATCCAACCATGGGATGATTAAGAATGATTGGATTCACTCCGTGGGCTGCGAGGTGTGCTTCAGGACCTATACCACTCAACATAAGTAGCTGTGGGCTTGCGATTGCACCCGCTGATAAAATTACCTCCTTTATTGACTCATGATGTCTCACTAGTTCTGCTGTGTGAAACACTCCACTTGCATTTGGAATATGACCACTTTTGCTTTAGGCCTCTGACTTTCTGTACTAAAAACAAAGTTTTTCATTATATATACTTAAAAAATGTTGGCATAACTCAAACCAAAGCTAGCTTAAGTAGTGAGGGTTGTTCCACACTTATGTATTGTTGGAAAATAGCAAATCCAACAATTTTGGATATTATAACCCACCCTCCTTCACACTAGTGTGGATTTAATTTACATTCTGAAAACTAGTTCAACTGATCAGGATTGTCACTTAAGCCATCTCTATTGGTGGTTTATAAGTGAGTATCTAACTTACAAAAAATATTAAAATAATATAAAAATATGAAATACATGTAGAAACTTCTCTCTAAGAAGAGACTCAAAAATCCACTAGAGATCCATAGAAATCCACTAGAGATCCACGTGTCCTTATTTGATTGAGCATTTTTTAAGAAAATAAAAATTAAATAAAAAACTTCAAATTTTAATATTTCATTAATAAGAACTTCAAATTAGCATCCCCTCGACGAGAGACATTCTAGCATACGACCAAAATGATTGAAAAAGAGTGTTGCGATGATTTATAGATCTTACCCGAATAGTACGAATAATCACTCAAGTACCTTGGGTAGTGAAGATGATCTTATGAACAGAAGCTTGCAAGTAAACCACAATGGAATTCGGATTGGCAGACTCCAACAAATTAGCCGCAGTGTGTCTATGACCATCTTTATCAATTATCGTACCACCAATTTTCGTCCCGTATATATGTTCATACGTAAAACCATTATACGGAGTCACACCAGCTTTCAAAAGCCCATCTCTAAACGCAGATTGCCATTGCTTAATCTGCGGTTCAAACACAAGTAGAATCCTGCATTTATCACCGTGCATCAACCTATTACACGCGCGCGTAAGTTGAAAACGCCGTTTTTGGGAGATGAAAAGTTGAGCCCATGAGTTTGGAGTTGATGTCTGTTGCCGGTTGTCTTAAGGAGATCCACCACGTTCGAGAAGCAAAACGGTAGCGTTTTGAGAGAGCGTTGCGGCTAGTGCACATCCGGCGGTTCCTCTTCCGATGATTATATAGTCGAAATGAGACAACTTTGGTGCTAATGATGCATCTTTCATAAAACTATAGTAACCAGCTTCACAATTCAAATACAATTAGTATTTACTAGTAAACAAGTATAACCTAATGATTCATAAAGTGAATATTTAGTTTTAAAAATGAAAATCATACATTTATCGGCATAACACGAGCCATGGAAGATGCAAATTGTGACGATAATAAAACGAAATAATTGGAAAATATGAAAATCCATTGTGATAGGAGAATCTACTTTGTACGACCTTGACCTTCTAGGGCATAAAAAAGACTAGAATTTGTGAATTATATAGATTAGCCAAGTATTGATCTTGATGTTTAGAGCCATATATGGAACAAACGAAAGAATCATATACTAACACGATTACCGAAAAGTCTTATTCAATAGTGGTTTTAGCTTCTTCTTTTTAAACATTTGTGTACCAACACGTGTGATTAGTGATCTAGGGCTCATAGCCAACCGTGTATACAAACAA
Organism: Lepidium sativum; assembly: GCA_023374145.1. NCBI lineage: Eukaryota > Viridiplantae > Streptophyta > Magnoliopsida > Brassicales > Brassicaceae > Lepidium > Lepidium sativum. The sequence continues at coordinate 25,496 of JAKUCM010007393.1, read as the reverse complement.
AATTACTTTCTCAAGTTCCTTATCAATATCGTTTTAGAATTAAGACAATTTGTTTCACAATGAAAGGTGTTTTATATATTTTATGACATTTCCTAATTTATCCATGTTAATCAAAGTTTAAATTAATGGTACAGATGACAATTTTAGTCTACTTATGATTAAAATATATAGGTTTGGTGTTGCAGAAAATTTATTAATTTAATACTTTAGAATAAATATAATTAAATAACCACGAAAAATCACTCAAAATATTTGGGGTATTTTAATCTCGATTATTTTTTCGGTGAATTCCTTCCGACGTGGATAAATGTAGTTACCCATGGTTACAATGATTTCTTTGGAAAACCAGGAATGATAAGGTTTTTTTTGATATTGATAGAGATCTTAGGGACATTATCATGCATGCAGAATATGAGGCAGCTACATGGCACAAGACAAATGCTAAAGATGGTTTTTTGTCGCCGGCTGCTTCAAGGAGCGCGCAGGTGAGCCAATGGAGAAGGAATTGTTACACAAACCTTTGTCTATTTTTCCCGTTTTCAATGTGTACAAATGCTTTGTGAATGGTTCTTGAAAGAATTCTGAGTATTATTCAAGATTGTGGTGGTATTTCTTTTATGATGGGTTGGACGGTGTGAATGTGGGAGCGCGTGGTATCCATCGTAGTCTCTCGCTGTTGCATTCGGATCACATAAAGAGCGTGAGGAAGACAAACTTCATCAATATCTGATGGGGTTAGATGATGTAACTTATGGTCAAGTTAAATCTTCTTTACTCTCATGTGATCTTTACCATTTATCGAGGAAGCTTACAATGTCTTGACACAAGATGAAGAATCCAAAATCGTTGGTCGTACACCTTAGTGGAAAGAAAGAAAGCGTAAAAGATATGTTTCAACCCCACACAATGCTTATTCCTATGCTGAAAATCCAGTTTCATCATCTGTTGTTACACCACGCTTTGTTTAGTCTAGAAAAAGAAAAGCACTTGAAGTTACTGCTCACATGAATCACGTCTTACTACAACATAACACGCCTAAATCCATGGGTATTAATGGCCTTAATAAGGATCAATGGAAACATTGTTCAACTTGCTAGATGAGCGATAAGCATCTCATACAAAACGTTTATTTGGTATGTTTTTTTATTGGACTCTAGATTCTTGATATTAGAGCCTCTAACCACTTGACAGGGTCACTAGATTTCTTGACGGATGTATCAACAATACCACCAATGTTAATCAAATTACCTGATGGATGTATCATAACTTCCACGCAGACTGGTTTTCATTTGATTTTTGTATCGCAGTTAGCAAAGGACAAAAGATGTTTTTCAGATTACTGATGAAATAATTGTGACTCAAGATCACATCACAAAGACCCTGATTGGGGTGGGTGAACATATCGATGACTTATATTTCTTCTGAGGTGTGGATGTTGCAGCGACGTATTAGACTTTGGTGATTTCATCTATTGATGTGTGGTACCGTCAGTTGGGACACCCGTCTACTAAAGCTTTGAAGATGTTTCAGTTTTTGAATAATTCCATTAGTGATTTCAATTTGACTTATGTTTTCATGGTTCATGTTGATTTATGGGGGACTTACCAAGAATTTACTTTTTCTGGATCCTGCTATTTTTTACAATACTTGATGATTATTCTAGGAACGTGTGGATTTATTACTTTGATCCAGAGCCGAAGCTCCAACACACCAAAAGAATTTAATTGCCCTTGTGGAAAGAAAATTTAGTACTTAAGTGAAAACCATACGAAGTGACAATGAATCTGAATTCATTTGTTTAGATGATCTTTTGCGAAAAAGAATTATTCATGAAATATCGTCTGTGGGTACACCACAACAAAATGTTCGAGCTAAGAGAAAACATCATCACATCTTGAACATTGCACGTGCTTTCCATTTTCAAGTCAGTTTACTGATAGAATTCTGGGGTTATTGCGCTTTAGTTGTAGGGTATTTGATTAATCAAACTCTAACATATTTTGCTTCATGGTAAAACTCCATTCGAAGTTATATATAATCGGCCACCACCACTTGTTCATCTCCGGGTATTTGTTTTTTTTTTTATGTTATGTTAATCGAAAGCACATAGGGTGATAAATTTGAAACCCGCAGTAGCAAGTAAGTTTTCACCGGTTATCCATTCAACAAGAAAGGTTGGAAAGTATACAATCTTGAGACTGAAAATATTTTAGTTTCATGTGATGTTGTGTTCCTCGAAACACAATTTCCTTATCAGCAAGTCTCCACTGCTACATCCATTAGTTAAAATCAGTTTTCTCAACCAACACATTTCGATAATGATGACTCAGATTTTGTTCACGGCACTATTGCAGTATCACGAGCGCAATCGACATCACAAAACCTAGTTGTTGAACATGTTATACCTGCAAATACACCTTTTGAAATAGAGCAAAATTCACAGTATGAAAATCATAATGAATTGGTTGTTGAAATAGATCCAATTATGTAGAATGCTGCTAATGTTGAACCATAACATAATCAGTCTCACACTACGTAGTATACTAATTCTACACCAACGTGTGAGCCTCTTATGCTCGACATAACTCTTCCGTATCCACCAGTAATCACTCTACCTGAACAAACTAGTCGTGGCTGCCGAGTCAACAAGGTACCAATAAAACTAGTAAATTATGTCACCAATATTCTTCATAATTCAGTTATTGCATCAAAAGCTTATCCATTCGAGGACTACCTTACAAGTTCTCAATTTTCAGACAATTATCAAGCTTACATTTTTGCCTTTACCACTACCATTGAGCCATAACACTACAAACACACAATCCAAGATGAAAGCTGGAGGTTTGCAGTGATAGATGAAAAAGATGCCTTAAAATATTAAGACACCTTCACGGTCATGGATATGCCACCGGGAAAGACAACACTTGGCTGTAAGTGGGTATTCAGATTGAAATTTTGTGCAGATGAAAATATCGAGCAACACAAAGCCACACTAGTTGTACTCAGAAATCATCAAACCAAAAGAACATATTACAATGAGATGTTCGATCTGGTTGCTAAAATGGTGACTGTATGTGTTTTTCTACAAGAAGTGGTTAACAATGACTGCGAAATACAAAAGATGGATGTGCACAACACATTTCTTCATGGTGATCTCGGCGAGGAAATATATATGCAGCTTCGACCTGGTTTTAGAACATCGGATAAGAAAAAGGTATATCGGTTACATAAATCTTTATACGGTCTCAAGCAAGCGCCACATTGTTTGTTTTAAAAATATCTCTGACTACTCCTTGTCTCTCTATAACAACAATGATGTCTATATTCACATATTGGTATAAGTTGATGATCTTATAATAATTGGTAGCTCATCCACATTTTTAATAGAATTCAAAGATTATTTTAGCTGTTTTTCCCACATGAAAGATTTGGGTCTTCTTGGTCATCAAAATTGCAAGAAACTCAGAAGGAATTTATCTTTGCCAAAGCAGATATGCTCTTAATATAATCTCGGAAATAAGATTACTTGCGGTGAAACCAATTACTTTTTCACTCCAACAGAATCACAAACTAGCTCTTGATGATGGTGATACAATAGCTAATCATGTATTATATCGTTGTTTGGTTGGTCGGCTCATATATTTGTACACAACAAGACCAAAATCTTCATATGTGATTCATATATTGTCTCAGTTTATATAGTTGTTGAAACTAGATCGTCGGGAAGCTGCTTTAAGGGTGGTAGGTTACCTCAAAAATATTCTCGGGCAAGGAATATTACTCAAATCCAATAAGGATATGAAACTCATAGCTTGGTGTGACTTTGATTGAAATAATTATCCTATCACTCAGTAATCTCTTACAAGATGGTTTAATACACTTGGAGATTTATTGATATCATGGAAAACGAAGAAACATGATCGTGTTTCACGCTCTTCCGCAGAAGCTGAGTATAATTCAATGGGAGACACAGTTAATGAACATCTCTGGTTGCGAGAATTATTAATAGCAATTGGCATAGACTACTCTGCTCCAATGACACTAAACTCTGATAGTCTTTCCGCCATACAACTTGATGCAAATCTTGTTTTCCATAAACACAAAAAACACATAAAATCCAATTGTCATTTCATTTGTTTCAAGATTACAAGGGGAACAATCACAACCAAGCATGTCTCCACAAAATCACAGCTTGCTGATATTATGACAAAAGCGTTAGATGGACGTGAGTTTGAAGACTTCTTGGTCAAGCTGCAAGTTTGTGATTTATACTCTTCGTCTTGAAAGAAGGTATTGGGCCTATATGGACGACATTGAAACAATGTTATGTAATTAATATTATGTTTCTAGCTTAAGTTAATTACCTTTTAATATGTAATGTATGTATACTATGTGGCCGCCAATGTTAATACACAATAAAACCTTTTACAACAAACTTGGTTTCTTGACAAGCTGCAATCAAATATGTTTTTAGAAATAGATGAAAACGAATATGTTTAGTAAAACAGAAATTGCAAGATTCGTGATACATATTGATAGATATACAATATAATAGTTATGTCTTCATAATTTTCTTTAATTTATGTGACTATATATATGAAGAAGATTGTGTTATCCTCAAAGGGCCTCCCTCTCTCGAAGAATCTTCTGCCCCATATACCTACAAGTTAAACTCTCCGACAATTAAATCTAGAAAAGTATGTGTACTTAGATAATCAAATATAAATTGGTCTCCACATGTGAATTTACCTTCCAAGCATCATAACTGTGGCTTGAGGATTAGTCCCTGGAGACTTGAGAAACGTGGATCCATCGATAACCCTTAAACTATCAAGCCCTAATACTTTGTAATCATTATCAACTACTTTACCAACTTGACAACCTCCATGATAATGATAAATAGTCATCACTGTATCTTTACAATACTGCTCCAAATCAAACGTTGAAGTTATGTGTTTTGGCTTCAAATTATTAGGAATGGCAAGAATTAGATTCAACAATCCACGTCCTGTTACTCCGGGATGCTTGTATTTGGAGTATGCCTTTGAATCTATCACTTTAATAATTGTATTAAATCCTTCAACACACTTTTTCAAATCCTCTAGATCTTGATAGTAGTTGAATGTTACTGAAGGATTGTCGTCTGGATTCGTGTTCCGTAACTCTAAGTGACCTCTTGAGATTGGTCCACTCACTTTCTGGATGATCACACCCGCTTTTGTCGTGATGTTTAAGCCAAGATTGAAAATTTTGAAAAAGTTTGAAATGGGTTCGGTCGAAAGTTTAGTCTGCATATAAAGAGATGCATCATGATTAAATATAGCTTGTAGTCTTTGTGCTATATAAGAAAAATGTTAACAAGTTGCATAATTTATTAGACATGGTTACACATACCAACTAATATAATATAATATGATATAATATTATATATATAGGAAATAGTAATGCATACTACTGTAAATTATATCACATATGTTGCATTCATCATTTTTAAATGACATTAAAATCTGTAGTTTTTAGGACATAATTACAACTTTATAAAAATTTATTCAAGCTATAGTTAACAAAAAAACTAAATTTTATGAAGGTCTAGTAATTTATTTAGTTTAAGATAAATCTAGAATTTGATCATTTGGTCAATAAATCTTTACAAAATTGTAATTAAATTGTTTGAATTACAATATATGTTTATGCATGTACCGTGCAATAACTTTTTTTCATGTATAGATAGCAAATTAATTCTTTTTTCGTTTCATATTAGTTGTTATTCTAATCTTCCTTCTTGTTCCAAATATAATTTTGTAATAAATTTTATATAGTACTAATAAATGTAATTAAGACGGGAAGTTGATGTTATTTGAGGTTAATATGGTCAACCTATATAAAATTTAATCTACATAAAACAATTTAGAACCAGGACAACTAAAATAACACGGAGAGAATATCATTACTTAAGGGTATTAAATAGATCCTACGTACCTTTTTAAGAAGCTTCGAAACACCATTTAAGAAGGTATGGGTTAAACTAAAGGAGAGACTCAATGCACTTCCACCTTCAATGTAACTACCAAACTCAGTGATCCCAACGGTTTGTACAAGAGACACTTCAACTGATTCAGGAGAAGGTATGAAAACTGGATGTAGAGGATTATCAGCCATTCCTTGACCCACCATTGGTTGATCTAATATGATTGGGTTCACACCATGGGATCTAAGATGGGCTGAAGGGCCCACGCCACTTATCATTAGCAGTTGCGGGCTCGCTATGGCTCCAGCTGATAAGATCACCTCACTCATTGAATCTTGTGTTGCCAATTCTGCCTTGTGGTTCATTCCATTTTCATCCTTAAATATCACCCCATATGCTTTAGGTCTCTCGTTTTCTGTTCGATCCATAAGTTTTCTAATTTATAATCACGAAGACTACGACCAAGCAATGGTAAATTTAAGAATATGTGACCGATATAATATAATCTAACTTGCATTTATATTGATGACAAAAAAAGAGAGAAAATTTTACATCCATTAGAATTTGATTGGTAACCATTTTTGATCTTTTAAAAGTCAATAATATTTAGACATAAACTAACAAAATCTTTTATCAACCAAGGCTTAATTATTGTTAAATTTGAAAATTTATAATATATAATATATTAAACCAAAAATTCTTAACAAAGAGTCCAAAAAATGTATTACATTTCCGAAGATAAAGTTATAATTGAAAAATACAGTGATTTTAAGATTTTTTCTGAAAAAACATTTAAACTAATTAAATATCATAATTATGTTATAAACATAGTATCGATCGTCGAAAATAGATAGTATACTGATAGTGGTCACTTTACAAATTCTTAGTCACTGGGGTTCGATTCCTCTCCTATATAAAGAGAATAAAGAAAGATGATCTTAAGATATATGATTTTAAGATATGAATTTTGCTTATGAATCAAATCTTATCGATTAAGTTATAAAAATAAAGTTGACAGAAAAAAATAAATAAAGTATTGGTCATATTTCAACCAAACAAAAGTATATGTTTATCATTTATCATCATGTTATAGTTAGATATTAATAACCAATTAACCATACTCTAATCAAAATATAATTATATATCCTTACTACATATAGTAAACTAACAAAAACAAGTTGCGATTAAAAAAAAAGTTCGATCACGTGAAAGCCACATCTGTCTTTCATATTTTTTGTTACGTCTCTTTCTTCCTTCATAAACTATACATTTTTTTGGTTTAATGTTAAAACCTTCATAAACTACTTATTATAGAAATCATAATCAATAAGTCAAGCTCAATTAGTACCTGTTGTAGTGAAGAGGATCTTATGAACAGAAGCTTGCAAGTAGACAGTAATGGTATTCGGATTAGCATACTCTAACAAATTAGCAGCCGTATGTCTATGACCATCTTTATCAAATATCGTACCACCGATTTTGGTCCCAACAATATGTTCATACGTTAAACCATTGTACGGACTCACACCAGCTTCTAAAAGCCCATCTCTAAACGCAGATTGCCACTGCTTAAGCTCCGGTTCGAACACAAGTTTCTTCTCGACCCATTCGTAAGCTGCTTCGACTTCATTTTTATCGAATTCAGACACGAAATCATCTTCCGCTCGTGAGTAGAATCCTGCGTTTATGACTGTGCCTCCACCGAGAACACGAGCTCGTGAGTTGTAAACGCCGTCTTCTGATATGAAAAGCTGTGACCATGAGTCTGGACTTGTGTCTAGAAGTGTGTTGGCGAAGTTGTTTATGTCTGTGGCTGTTGGATTGTCGTAAGGAGATCCACCACGTTCGAGAAGTAAAACGGTTGCGTTTTGACAAAGTGTTGCAGCTAATGCACATCCTGAAGCTCCTCCTCCGATGATAATGTAGTCGAAGTGAGATAGTTTTGGTGCTGTTGTTGCATCTTTCATAAATCTATAGTTTCCACCTTCACGAAATCATTTCTCTTATATATAATTTTGGTATTCATATTGGTAAAATAAGACCAAATCAAAAAAAAAAAAAAAATCATAAGTTAATGTAAGAAGTGTACCTTCATCGGAATAACACGAGTCGTGAAAGATGATAAAGACGACGATAAGAAACTGAAATAATCGGAAAATATGAAAATCCATTAAAGAGCAAGATTATATTTGTATGAGTTTTTTGTTTGGTTCTTTATCTTTTAAGGTCAAGACAGTATGTTATATATAAACAAAAAAAAATTAAAAAAAAAAAAAGACAATAGAAAAAGACGAAGGAACTATATGTTGACAATAAAAAGATAACCATTTATCTCTCACGGTTACGACCAAGTGGCCTCTTCAGTTTCTGGCACATTTAAGTCCACAGGTTATACTTTTTTTTTTTTTTGAAGCTGAGGTTATACTATTTTTTATGATCGATATTGATTCTATTATTTTCTAAACATTATTTTATTATTTGCTTGTATATATGAAATTCTAATTAATTAAAAATTTCTGTTTGAATATCAATCCCGAAGAATTGAATATGATCCTACCACCATCTAAATTATCTACCAAAATTTATGTTGCAAAAAGACAAAAACTAGAGAAATATATAATCAAATCTAATGAAAATATCTTGTTGATTTTTTTTTGTTTCTGCAGTTGGCTGTCATGTAGAGGTGAAAGCTTCACATGGTAAATAATTTAAGAGGGCCTATATATATTACCATTTAAAAATGAATTACCAGAATTATAAAGATTACGTTAACTGATCTTGTTAATCCAATTAATGACAAAATAAAGTAGATAGTAAAAATATTTTTGATGAAATGGCTAAATATCTTTTAAGTATACTAATTGATATGAATATAAATTTGTCAATCTAACTAGTAAAAAAAATGAAGATATCTTCTTATGTAAATTCTTATGTAAGAGCTAAGACTCCCCCAAAAATATACGATCATCTGATGAGCTGGGGCATGGCCCATCCACACCAATGGTCCAGAAATGTAAATTGTTAGGATCTTATTAAATAACGAAGCTAATAACATCTCCATCCATGTCTTTTGTTTTGAGTCTATTAACAATAAAAAAACTATTATTTAAATAAAATATATTTTTGTGATTAAATTTTAATTAAAAAAAAACAATAGTAAAAAGACAAGTAGAAAACAGCAAGGTAGTTGGAGTTTAAAGATAAGACTTCATAAAAGTTGTTGGGTATTGATGCTGAAACTTAGCCATATATTCAATTTCGTTGACTTCAAACAGTCATTATTTCTGAGACGCCTTATCTTCTGCATATCGATGTCCAATTCGAAATTCGGACCATAAGATTGATCCAACTAATCACGAAGTCAAAGGAAACCATGTGAAAAGATTCATCCAACTAATCTCAAAACAAAACATGTTTCCATAACGAAATTTACCATTTTATCACCCGTTCTACTCTCATATAATGAAGAGAGGTTCATATGACATTGTCAAAGACTAAGTAGCTTTTTCACAAGAGTTAAGATTTGATCTAAACGATCTCTGATCTTGTCTCGGCTTCACAGCATATGACTGAACCTGTCAAAATAAACCCAATGTGTTTAACTTTGGTTCTTGAGCTCACCACAATCTTCAATCACAACTGGTTCAGAGGTATTTCCCCTGTCAGATCCAACATTCTCCATTGCCTGCACCACATTGTACCCATCAACAACTTTCCCGAAAACAACATGTTTTCCATCAAGCCAAGATGTCTTCTCTGTGCAGATGAAGAACTGAGACCCATTTGTGTTAGGACCTGAATTAGCCATAGACAGAATCCCTGGACCCGTGTGCTTCAACTTGAAGTTCTCATCCTCAAATTTAGTTCCATATATTGATTCTCCTCCAGTTCCATTCCCACGAGTGAAATCTCCACCTTGACACATGAATCCTGAGATTATACGGTGAAAAGCAGAGCCTTTGTAGTGCAATGCCTTTCCAGCTTTCCCAATTCCCTTCTCTCCTGTGCACAAAGCACGGAAATTATCAGCTGTTCTTGGTGTTACATCTGCAAATAACTCCATTACAACACGCCCGGCCTTCATTTTCCCAATCACTATGTCAAAGAAGACTTTGGGGTTCACCATTTTCCCAATCAATTTCCGAATCCTGTCAATAACAAAGTTATAATTTAGCATTTCAGGTATGATGTAAGCTAAAGATCTGAATTCAGTGAATCATGAATATCCAATTTAATCCTAAGCCAAAAAGCGATTCCTAAGATACAAAGATCAGTTACTCTTAACTCTTACTTAGTTCCAACATAGACGCAACCCAAAAGTCTCAACCTTTTCAACCAAATGCTACTATTGCCTGATTCATTCTATTCAAAAGTATAGGTACAAAATTATTCAGAACTCATTCAAATTGATTTCTCACCGAATGATAAATCATATAACCGAGAAAGAAATGTCCCACCCCTCAAAATTGTCGATAAGAAACAACAAATTCTTATAACACAGAGATCTTTGAAGATCCCAATGGATGGTTTCTAATTTCGCACAAATATTGAGCTCACAGACGGTTAAATTATTCGTAATCTGCAAGCCTTCGATATGTGCTATTCAACGCAAAATCGTCGGATTAAGAACATGAAATCGATCCACCGAAACGAGATACCTTTGTAAATGAAAATGAGATTCGTGTTCAGAAGAAGACAGTAGACTTAACGAAGCTAGGGCGAGTGAAGATTTATACAAAGGAACGGCCCAACTTGTTCCGAGGGGTTTACTAGGGTTTTGAGAGCTTTGAGACAGAGGTTTATGTGTTTTCTCGGTTTAGTCCTCTTAAGCTTTAAAATTTTACATTTTTTGCCTTCTATAATAGGGTCAACAAGAAAAGCCCATAATTGATTCAAGCCCACTATGAAAAAAGCAAAACATTGGATTCGAAGTTGAAATTCTTTGAAATCTTCTTGTTAAGGAGTAGGGACACATCAAAATGTTGAGAGTTAAGTTTTTTTATACATTCTATTGAACGAAATGTAGAAGCTTTGTTAGCGATGATGAATTATTGCGTCTATGGACGCCACGACGACTTGTAGCCAACAAGGAACTTGCCTCTGTACAGATTCGTTGACCATCGTAGAGATAAAATAATAGGGTTTAGCTTCTTCAGCATTTCAATGGTGTCTTGCACCACAAGATAGCCTCCTGGTCTTACTATTCTGTCTATTTCCACTACCACCTCCAACAAATCACACCTGAACACAAACAATAACCGAAAATCTAAACACAGAAGCAACACCCAGATGTTGAGTACAGTAGAAGAATTTAAAAAATTTACCTTTGAGAAAGATTGGTGAAAAGGAAACTAGAGTGCAAGAGATCATATGATCTTGGATATGTATTGAACGACTCACACCAATCATGATAAATCCCAATCAAACCTCTATCGAAAATCATCGGTAACATGTCTTCACCTTCCACAGGAACCACATTCATCACCCACAGAGGTTTGTTTATAAGAGCAGCAGCAAATCTGAAGCAAATTATGAACAAAGGTAAGCAAGAGAAAATAAGTATTTGTTGGTGAAGTTTACTGACATAATCTCTCACCCTCCATAGCCAGCGTTCATGTCCATAACATTGTGAATCTTGGTCCAGTTTATAGCTAAACTGTTTAAGTAGATATGTGATACGATTCCAGACCAGAGTTTCGTATCTTCTTTGAAAGTCCCTTCACTGCTATGTTCTCTCAAGAGACTAACTGGTGTATCAGTTAACCTCTCTCTCTCTCTGGAAGGCTTTATTCTGGTTGGATTGACCGGTATTTTAGGTAGACAGGTAAGTAGAGGAGTGTACCATGAGCTTTTTTTCTTTGTTTCTTCTTTGCTGCAGAGAGGTGGATCATTTTCCTTACGCGAGTCATAGCATGAATCTGATTCTGGTTTCTGGTAAATCACGAATCCAACTCTACCAAATTTTGTTCTAGCCACAACTTTCCAGCACATTGATTTAGTTAAAGACTCCATTGCTGCAAGTAAAAACACAGAAAATGCAGAACATTCATAAGCTTCTACCAAACATAATCATATGAGAGATTAACAAACAACAATTTATACGAACTTTTCCAGACTTTACGGTGCTCTTCATCGTGTTGATAAACTGGCGTTGCTGACCAAACAAAATACCCTCCAGGCCTTAGAACCCGGTTAAGTTCCAGAAGAGGTCTACCACCTGCAACAACAGTATTAGAAAAGCATGGAACTTCTCTGATTCAATAATCAGGATATAGCTTTGAGTATGTTAACCGTATCCGTGCCAGTGGACTCTGCATCTAGCGCAATGGATAACGTCGTAAACATTATCAGGAAAAGGAAGCTTTTGAGTTCCAATAACAGCAAGAGTAGCAGGAATTCCTCGCTCTAGTGCAAATTGAATCTGAGCTTCGTGTTCGTCTTTAGGAGCCAGTGACATTGTGATCACATTTTTATCTAGTAAAGTCCCACCAAAGCTAGCCACACCACAACCAACATCTAGAACCACTCTTACTTTCTTTCCCCATTCAATGACACGTAACGTCTGTAAAACGAAGAAACTCAATCAAACCGATGAAAATTTGAGTTCAGTTTTGGTTTATGCTTAAACGTTTTACCTTTTGTATGAAGTTGATGTAGTGAATAACACCGTCTTTGAATTGAGTTCCTCCTCCAGGGAAAACAAAGAAAGGTCCAGTTTTGCGAACCCAATTCTGATCTTTCTTGTATTCTACAAGCTTCGGGTGAGGAACATTGTCATACCAAATCTGCAGAAACCAAAATTTAGAAATCAGAAGAATCACAAATTGCAGAGGTAATTAATCTAACCAACATAACTAGAACCAAGAAAACCTGATTTTCTTTAGCAAGAACTAAAGAAAAGATCTTACTGAAAAGATAGAAACAAGTCTCTCACCATGTCCCTGCTCTGAGGCCAAGGAAGAGGAACCTTGTAGCGTTGTGGCAAAGGAACCAAACATTTAGGGGCAGGATCAGGGCAATGTCTTTCTCTGTGCTCCATGTTCCTCTTCGACTTAAGTTTCTTTATGGCTTTTATGTTATCCAAACACGGTATGTAATCTGGACTCTCACATCTCTCCCAATCCACCTTCAAACTCACATTCCATTCCTTGTCATCTTTAGGCCAATTCACTTCCAAACCTTGATCAACCGGCTTATCATCGACTCGTCTCTGAGCAACATGTGATTCCGGAGTAGATGATGAATCATTGGTGGGACTCGAGACTGGCTTGGAAGTGGGACTCGAGACTGGCTTGGAGGTAGGACTCGAGATTGGCGTGAAGGTGGGGAGGTCGGAAAGAGAAGATCGACGGGCATAAGAGAGAGACAAGTACGGGAAGAGATCGATTGTGTCATTGGTCAAGAGGAGGATGGTGACTGAGACGAGCAAGGTCGAGAGAACACATAGACCTGAAAGGTTCCGACTTTGAAAGATGTTTTTGATCATTCTTTCTTCTGCTTACACGCAACAGATAGAGGAGATACTTTTGATCGATCTTGAGACAGTAGTTATGTGGAAAGAGCTAAAATTAGAAAAGAATCAAGAGTGGCAATAATTTATATAAACAAAACATGTGGCATTCTCTTATTTGCTCTCACATGATGTGAGATATGGAAAATAATCTCTACCTTTATGAAGCTATGATTGTTTAATATTTTTTGATGTGCAAGTTAGTGAATGAGAGAATACAAAGGGTGAGAAATTGGTTTAACCGGAAATGATAATCTATCTATCCGGTTAATGAACGGACTAAATAGCGGCAAAAATGAAACTTGCGCTCTACCAATTGAGCTAAACGGGCTATTTGTTTAGCTATCTCTTTTTATGCTCATAACCCTGAAACTAGGATTTGTGTTTAGGGAAAAGGATATGGAGGATGGTAGAAGAAGAACACAGTTTTGTACATATAGTATTCATTTATATGATTAACTTTCATGTAAAAGATGAAGTTACAATGGTGCAATTTTTTAATTTTTACTAATTTTGTATGTATACATATTGTAGAAATATGTCCATAAATATACTCGAGTCAATTATCTGGATCTAAGCAGCTGTTACATGTCTCCTTTAATTTTGACTCTTCATCATTTTCTCCATTACTCAATATGTTTGTGTTTCAAGTCAAGCTTAGGTTTTTCGGAAACAAAAGTTACGAAATGGATGAAACTATAACAGTGAAACCAAAAAGAAGTTAACTCAAAGAACATAATAGTTTGATTTTTCTCACAAAATAAAAGATATTTTAAAGTCTTCTACCTCAGAAGTTTGCATCTCATACTCAAAATAACTCAAAAGTTAAAACCAATCTGCGATGAGATTTAAGCAGCAGCAGTTCCCAGAAGCTCCTGATCGAAATGCCATGTTCCTGAATACATAAACAAAAGTGTGAGGCACGAAGTGGACGACTTAAGGCAAGTATATTAAATATTATATCATTAATAAACCAAGTGGTTACCATGTCCTTTGCCGAGTCTTCTCAGTTGAGAAACATATTCTGAGATTTTCTTAATTGCTTCCACCTGCGAAGAAAGTGATGTTATTTTAAGATTTCATTAGATTCCATTTTTGACAGATTAAGAACCCCATATCTTTGCCACTAACATAGAACGTGTCTGTCTTTTGTTTTACCTGTTCGGTCAGAAACTCGCTCTCAATGAAATCTGCCAACTGGACATCATCGTTCTTCGAAGCCACCTGTTGACCACATTATTCAAACGCCAAGTTGTGTTAAGAAACCAAATTATGACCTGAATGCAATAAACTAGATATGGATTCTTAGGAGAGATGGTCTTACACTGTGCACGTTTAGGAGTTTCTCATTGACAAGTTTTTCCAATGAAAGAGCCAGTTCCATGGCTGCAAACAACAAAGAAGATGCAAATGATGTATTTCAAACTTAGAATTCGTCGATAAATATCCACTTTCCGCATTGGTAAGCTCTTAAAACTACTGATACTTTGTAGGGGCTTGAGTTGAGTTCACTATCTACAGTCAGAGAAACAGGAAAATGAAGCTTACCATACAGAGCATCTCCTTTCTCAGGGTGATCAAACTCAGACTGAGGCAACACAATGGGCTGTAACTTGACCCTCCCGCCACGTTTGTTCTGTTAGTTCAAGGAAAACAAAACCAAATGGTGTTACAATCTAAGCTTCACACGTAGGGCTTATGAATGTAACAAATTAAAATCGGACCTGATACTCCATCAACAATTCAGCGTGGTCTCGTTCTTCCACACTGGAATCCTTGAAAAATCTGATTAGCAGAGAAACCAAAAAAAGACAGATTAATCAACACCTAGAACACATTTTAGCAAAGTGATTGAACAATAAACTCCAATGATCCCAGAAAAACTCACTTGGCAAGACCCTTGAGAGCAACATTGTCCCGATCAAAATACGCAAACAAAGCGTGATACACATAAGACACATTGTATTCCACACTGCGGCAAACAAAATCCAGAATCAAGAGATGCTCAAAAAGTCAATCTCATCCGTACATGGTTCAAACGAAATTATTCTTCATCCACAGATATACAACCCAGAATTTCGATCCGTTACTACAAACTAACGGAATCAGCAAAATGTTTCAATGCAACACGAGAAACGTACTTGATCTGCTCATTTACGGCAGCTTCGCACTCAGGGGAGTACAAATGACGAGCAAGGGAAAACTGCTGGCCAGATGGGACGAGATCGAGCTCCTTCTTCACTTCTTCAAACGGCTCGAAAACGACGCCGCTTAAAGTGCTTGCGGCGGCTGAAGCCTTGGAAGCACGAACAGCGAATGAGAGATTTCCGGATTTTCCCGACGAAACAGGAAGATTCTGAGACGAAATGGAGGAGGAGACGAGAGGAGAGATTTCTTTCTTCACTCCATGAATGTTCAAAAGAGAGAACGTAGAAGCAGCCTTGAGAAGCATTTTTGTTCTGCAGATTTGTTTTTGTTAAATCTCTCAGATTAGCACCGAAGTTGGAGGAGAAAAGGGTTTTGTGGTGGCGACTAGGGGAAGAAAGAGGGAATATATAAATGGATGATGAAAGCTGTGGATACATGACACGTGGATGGACAAGATTGAAAAATGGGTTTAGGCGCGTGTCTGGCGTGTGGTTTTGTTGCTGGAAGACATTTAATTAAGAAAAATATTTTTAAAAGCTTTTATATTCAGAAACACCACAAACTAAATCCCTTTTAAAATTGTCTTTTCTAAGCATAGTTTTTCACGTCGATTATACTATTAAAATTTTATCGTTAGTTGCATTGTCACGGAAATAAACTCCCAGTTAAAAATGTCGTTTAGTAAAAACGACAACGTTTATAAAAAAATCAAATTAATGATTAAAAACAAAAAAATCCCAAATTAGAAACCTTAATTTTTTAAATCCCCAAATTCAGTATCCTACTAGTCATCCTGTTCTTCGTTCGTCTAGGAAAAAATGATGAGAAATCCAAGTGGAACCTCCATCTGTTGAAGCTCTAATAGTTGAAGCTCCGCATGTTGAAGCATCACCAGTAGTCGCGACAGTAGCTGCTCCGGTTCTACGAAGGTCAAAGCAAAACCGACATCTCATTGAAAAAGAAAGAGAATATCATGAGGTTGTGAGTGAGGATAACTGTGAAGTTGGCGATGGCGTTCTCGAGCAAGAATTGTTAGAGGAATTCGATGAAGGGGTTAGAGATGAGGCGAAAGAAGAAGTGAATGTGAGTGATGATGATATTTGGTGTGAGGAGAAATTTCCAAAGTCTTTAGCTAACATTGATGACGATGGAGATGATCAAATTGATGGTGGTGATAATCATGTAAAAAATGAGGATTCTGAGGAGTTTTGTCGCTTGGGGAAAACGTTTTAACTCTCCACAAGATTTCAAGCTTGTTGTGCTAAAGTACTCACTGAAAACAAGGTACACCATTAGTTTCTATAGGTCTCATGGTCAAAAGATTGGTGCTAAATGTCTGGCTGGTTGTAGTTGAAGGTGCTATTGTTCGTATAATAAGAGAAAAACGAAGATGGAAATCAGAATAATGAATAATAAACACACATGTGTGAAGCCATGTTATAGTAAGATGCTGTAGATTAACAACATCATTTGGTTTTTTAGAGATAGGCTTTTGAAGAATCCTAAGATGACAAAGAAAGAGATGGTTGACAAGGTTGAACGAGAGTACAACATGCATGTAACATAAGACCAATGTGCAAAAGTGAAAAAAATAGTTATGAGAGAGAGCAAAACTATTTATGAAGATCACTTCGCACATATTTGGGACTACCAAGAAGAAATCTTCAGAAGCAATCCACGAAATTATTTTGAGATAGAAACCATTCCTGGTCCGACCATTGGTAGCTTACCAAGGTTCTTCTGTCTGTTTATTTGCTTTAAATCACATAATGATACATGGAAGCAGTCATGTAGGCCTATCATTGGAATTGATGAAGCATTTTTGAAATGGGACATGAAAGGACATATGTTAGCTGCCACAGGTAGAGACGAAGACAACAAGATAGTTCCCATTTCTTGAGTTGTAGTAGAAATAGAGAACGATGATAACTGAGAATGGTTTCTTAGGCATTTGAATGTAGCTCTTGATCTGCAGGGTGAAAGAAATATGGCAATAATATCAGACAAATAGTCGGTTAGTTTGATATATATAGTTTATTAGTATGTAGCCTTTCAATGTATGTTCTAATTGGTTGCATTTGCTCGTAGGGTTTAGTCAAGGCAATCAAGAACATAACTCCAGAAGCTGAGCATCAGTTGTGTTTGCATGCCATATCATGGAGAATTGGAAAAAGAAAAGCCATTCTGGAAGATTGCAAGGAGTTACACGATAAGTGAATTTGACTTTCACATGCGTGCACTGCAAAGTTATAATTCAGGTGCCTATGTGTCTTTATTGAAATGGAAACCACATACATGGTCTAGGGCCTTCTTTAGAGTATGTACTTGTTGTAACGACATCGTGAACAATCTCTCTGAGTTGTTTAATAATACAATTCAGTTAGCTAGAAAGAAACCATTGCTAGTTGTGTTAGAAGATATAAGGAGCCAGTGTATGATAAGGAATCACAATAAGTATATGCTTGCTGGGAGGCTGAAGGATAAGTGTATGTTTACCAAAAAAGCGCATGTTGAGATTGAAAATATGATTGTTGGATCAAAGTTTTGTGTCGGGTGGAGTGCAAGGAACAACACGTATGAGATAAGACATGAAGATAATTGTTTCACAGTTAATATGAATGAGAAGACTTGCAGTTGTAGAAAGTGGCAAATGACCGATATCCCGTGTGTTCATGTTGCGTCTGTCATCATTGGGAGAAAACAAAATGTGCAAGAGTTTGTTGGTGATTGGTACACTGCAAGTATGTGGCAGCAGACGTATGTTGATGGTATTCGACTTGTTCAAGGACCATTTATGTGGCCAAAATGAACAGAGTAGGTGTTCTTCCACCTCCATTAAGAAGGGGCAATCCTGAGATTCAAATCAAATATGCTAGGAGAAGAAGGGTCAACAAAATAACATCTTCAAGTACCCATCTGCCACACAACAACAAAGTGATGACTTGTTACAACTGCAAAGAAGAAGGACACATTAAGCAAGGTTTTAAGAACCATATAATACCATATCTAAACATTCATGTTAGTACTTAATAAAATCTGATTGTATATTGATTACCTTTGTTAGTAATATTACCATATCTTTGTCTGCCATTCACTTTTATTATAATACTTTAAGCATCAAATGTACTTAATTAAAAGAATCTAATATATTATTTAGATAACCAAAAACTTTGTCTGCCATTACATAATTAAACATAAACAATGAAACATACACTTTTCACAACATTTCATTACCTACTATGCTATTACACAAGTAACAAAGCAACTATTTACTTTTCTTGACTAAAGACTTCATAACCCAATGTAATATTAAGCAACAACATCCCCATAGAACTTTCACAAACACTTTCAGCTTCCAGATTTCTTGTTTGTTCAACACTGCTTCTTCCTTCACTTCTTGTATTATGTTCCTCAACTCAATTGCTTTGGATTTTAACCCATAAATCTCACTTTCAACAAAAAAATAGCTTAAGTAAAGCATTCTCAACCTTCTCATACACAGCCTCTTCCACCCACTTAAACAAATTTTCCTAATGCAAATTTTGTTTGGTAAATCATCACATTCAATTGCCAATCCGTCGAATCCAACACAAACAATTCTATAATTCAATTTCCATTTGGACAATTATCACATTCAAATCCCAAATTCTCGAATCCAACATAAACAAATCTCTAATTCAATTTATTATGAATCTCCCTAATTCAATTTCAACACATTACTACAACATAAACAAAACATGAAAAATGGGAACTCCTCTTATATCGTTTATGGTTGTCCATGAGCTCATGTCGCATATTCTTACACACCGGAGGAATGGTCTTCCATGGTTTGCTTGCGTCTTTGATGTCAACATTGCAATCTCTAAGCCACAAATACACCTTATCGGTATACCACGACCTGTGACAATACATGAACTCCCCGAATTCAAACTCATCTGAAGATTCAAATTCACGATGAATATTCAACTTTGATGCTAAGAAAATTATAGTTCTGATTTGGGGATTTAAGATTTTAGGGTTTCTAATTTGGGACTTTTGTGTTTTTAATCGTCAATTTGTTTTTTTGTAAGCGCTATCATTTTTACTTAATGACACCATTACCGAGAGTTTAACTCTGTAACAATACAATTAACGATGAGATTTTAGTAGCATAGTCAACATGAAGACTATGCTTAAAACAATAATTTAAAGAAGGTGTTTAGTTTGTCGCGTTTTTGAATCTAAAAACTTTTTATGATATTTTTCGCATATTTTATTTTTTATTGTTGCATCGATACTGGTGTAAATATTGGCCATTTTTTGTTTTTCTGCAATGTTTCATATTAACTTTTTCAGCCTTTTCTGTAAAAAGAGGAAATAAAAGGTTGTGACTTGTGTAATGAATAAAAAATGGGTGTGATTTGTGATATAAAAATGTAGAAAATGTTATGAACAAAGGGTTATTTCTAATATAGTTTAAATATAGTTTATTACATATTATTTGACAATTATTAAAATAATCTTCAAAAAAATCAAATATAAATTCATTTTTCATTTTTTGGGAAAAAACGTAATAACGAAAATGTCATTAATGAAAATTGTCACATCAATATATCCTGCATTGCAAAGTCTACCAAACTAAGCGAGTTGAAGCGTTTCAGACTTTAAATTATATGGTATACTTGTACAATTTGCGTGGTAGAGTTTATAAAATAGTTTGGTAGACTTTCGAGACTAGATTTTATGTTGAAATATATACCTTGGTAGACTTAAAAGTAATATGTGGAAGACTTTGAAGTCCTTTATGGTAGAGTTTGATATGGTTTATAAGTTATCTTGGTAGAGTTTGGAGTACTAAAATTTGGGAGAAATTTCTAGTTTGGTAGATTATGATTTGACGTGTACTGGACTTTAAAATCCTTCAGGGTAGACTTTTATAGACTTTACAAGCTATCTTGGTACATTATCATTTCACGTGTGGTTTGAT
Organism: Lepidium sativum; assembly: GCA_023374145.1. Taxonomy (NCBI): domain Eukaryota; kingdom Viridiplantae; phylum Streptophyta; class Magnoliopsida; order Brassicales; family Brassicaceae; genus Lepidium; species Lepidium sativum. Next base: position 4,904 of record JAKUCM010007393.1, on the reverse strand, counting down.
AGATTATCTTGGTAGGTGAAATGTATGGTTGGATAGATTATCATTTCACGTGTGGTAGACTTTGAAGACCTTCATGGTAGACTTATGTGAAGTTAACAAACTCTGCATGTAGACTAAAAAGTATCGATTTGAGGATAAAATTTCTAAGCTTGGTAGAATATTGGTTGAAGTGTGGTAGACTTTATAGTAATTCATGGTAGAATTTGCAAGACTTGACAAACTACCTTGGTAGTGTATAATAAACTTTCATGGTAGACTTTAGTGTTTTGATTTGAGGACCATCATACCAGAGTTTAGTTGACTTGACAAGCTACCTTGGTAGAGTATGGGGTAGTCTATTTCAACGTGAAATGTCTGGTTTGATAGACTACCGGTTGACTTGTGGTAGAATTGTTGTCCTTCATAGTAGACATTAGACCTTGTTACGAACATTAGTTTCATTGTTTGGTAGATTTAGAATCAAACATTTTGATACTTAGGTAGACTTTGTTTCGCATACTATGATAGTTTGGTAGATTCTGATGATTTAACCTAGAAAACAAAAACAAAATAACGAATTTTCAATTCACTTATTATTATGTAGGAGCACTCGCCCACCTTCTTTTTTGAGTTATTGTGGCCGTACAACCAATCCTCTATTGCTAAAGCTCGTACTACTTCATCATTTCTCAATTGTTTTTAATTTCTTTCTTTGGATTTATGGATCAAATCATATTAGTTTGTGGGAATTGGAAAAAGGAAAGAACTAGTGGGTTTTAAGGTTGAAAATTCTCAGGGGTGTAAAATAGTTGGAGTGAGTGAAAATGTTGGTTATCGGGAAAGCTACATGCCAAAAGGAATCATGAAATTTCTACCGCAAGATACTCTTCTTTATCAATAATGCTAAATCCTCTCGACAAAACCTTGGAATGTAGTCTTTATCAATAATGCTATTCAGTTGAAAAAGAAAATAGTGAGAAACAAATTATACAAAACCAAGTACATAGTCTACCAAATACCAAACACATTTTACTAAACTGTAAACATAGTCTACCAACGATCTGTGAAGTCTACCAAACAATCTGTAAACTCTACCAAACTGGTGTACTACACTTAAACAACGTCTATCAACCTAATTTAAAGTCTACCACACTAGCATTAATTCAAAGTCTACTACACTTATACATATTCTAAACAAAGTCTACTAAACTAAAACATAGACGACAAAACAAATGCAAAATCTGCCAAACTAGTTTATTAGATTTTAAAAAACGCTTATCAAGCTAATTCAAAGTCTATCATACTAACATTAATTCAACATGAATCAAAGTGTATTACACAAATAATATGAGTACTAAATAAATTCAAAGTCTACTACACTTAAACATATTATATACAATGTCTACCAAACTTAAACAAAAACGACGAAAAATTCAAACTTTACCAACAAGGAATTGATTACATCTACCATACATGGGTTTACTATAATCACTCTCTACCAAACTATAATCAACTTACACAGAAAAATCAACCAAAATTAACTTATCTATGCTACCAAATTTCAAAATTACAACCCAGATTCTTAAACTACAACCTATTCTTCGCAAAATCCTTGAAATACACTACCAAATGCACAAAAAATTAACAAATCACAAGAAAAGTATTTTTTTTCTCGAACAAGTTGCAATTCTTAAGACCATATACAATGAACTCGTTGATAATTGTTTATCAACAGTTGAACATATACAATGAGCATGTGTATAGTGACCTGGCAAATTTTTAGTTGAAAATTATCAATGGGTTGATAAAATGACATGTAGGCATTTTGTAGCATTTTAATTGGTCAGAAAATAAAGGAAAAAAAATAAATACAAAAGTGTTACGATGCGTGAGTTAAAAAAAGTGTGATGGTGGGGATTTAATTGGTGGAAGAGATTTTCATCCCACCCAATAATTCAAACTCAATTATTTCATATCACATTATTATTTTGATTTTTAATTTTTTATACCAAAATTCATCGTTTTTTTTCTCTATAAATACAAAATTCTTTCATTGGATTCCGACACCAAAAAAAAATCAACTTTTTCTACTATAAATTTTCATCTAGTCTTTGATAAAGTCTTGTTCAGAGATTCAAACACTTTTTTAAGCTAAATGGATCCCAACAATAACCTTTTCATACTCAAAATTCTTCTAATTACCCTTTTAACTATCCAAACCCCAACAATTACCAAGATCAGCCTTCCAACCAACCCTATAATATACCAAATTATGGGTTTTCACCAAATTCTTACATGCCATCAGCAGTTCCAAACTATCCACCATATTATGGATCAATGATGCCATATCCATCTCCACCACCTCTTTACTCTTCTACTCCAACCGGTAATGAAAATGTTTCAAATGTTGAAGCACCTGAGTTTCCCGAGTTTTCTACTCAACTCGCTCTTGGTGGCATAAGCGGTGCTAATGAAGTCACTCCAAATGCAAAGGATTCATCTCACGCTCGCCGGAGAAGCCCCAAATGGACCACTGCCCAAAATTTGGTCATAATTAGTGGGTGGATTAAATATGGAACAGACAGTGTTGTTGGCAGAAACCAAAAAAGTGAAGCGTATTGGGGTAAAATTGTGGCGTACTATAATGAGCATTGCTCGTTTGATCCTCCGCGTGATGCAGCTTCGTGCATAAATCATTACAATTACATCAACAAAATATTGGGCAAGTGGATTGGCGCTTATGATAACGCTAAGCGTATGCAAAAAAGTGGGTGGTCAGAGAATGATCTACTGGCGAAAGCGCATGAATTATATTCAAGCAATGAGAATAGACATTTTAATTTAATGTCAGAATGGCTCGCTATCCGTGATCAACCACGTCATGGTAGTCAGGTACGAGGAAATACTGTTTCTGAAAGCAGTGGATCTAAGAGAGCCCGCGAGAGTAATGCAAGTGACTCCAACTCGGTGGGATCTATTGCTCGTCCGATGGGGAGAAATGCATCAAAAAAAAAAGGTAAAAAGAAAGGTAAGGGCGCAGCCTTGGAAATGGTTAACGAAGAATGGAATGAATTTAAACAGTTTAAGGAAAAAGAGTTGGAACGATTGGATACAATAGCCTTAAAGCAAGAGGAGGCAAACCAGTTGATGAGAGAGAAGACTCGTGCTAAGAAGATGAAGATTTTTGTGAAGCTAAGTGCAAAGGAACATCTTGATGATAAGAACAAACAGTTGTTAGAGGAGTTGAGTAACGATCTATTTCCAAATTAATTATTACGAAGTATCTGTATTTTGTCAATGTATGTTTTTGATAATGTGTGTCCAGTGTATGTCAGTATTTTGTCAATGTCTGCTTTAATAACGTGTGACCAGTGTATGTCAGTATTTTGTCAATGTCTGCTTTAATAACGTGTGTCCAATGTCTGTAGTATTTTGTCAATGTTTGCTTTAATAACGTGTGTCCAGTGTTTGTAGTATTTTGTCAATGTCTACTTTAATAACGTGTGGCAAGTGTCTATCAGTGTAATGTCCTATCTATTAATTACCTATATTCGATTATGTGTTGGAGTCCGTGGATTTCAACCACTCATTTTTCTATAAATGAGAACTCCTTCTTCCATTAATACAACATTACCATCTCATCTTACTAAAAACATATCAATGGATCCATCAGACTTTCCATTTGATATTCACGCTTACAAAAGGCAATCTGAAATCGAACAAGGCTATGTTGTCAACCGGTTTAGGGAGCGTCACAACAAAATTGAGGAGGATTATACACCTCGTAGCAAGAGGAAGTACTACAAGAGAGATCATGTAGCGGCAAACCAAAGACTGATTGACGACTACTTTTCCAATCAAGCAACGTATGGCGATGCAATGTTTCGTCGACGATTCCGGATGAGAAAACATGTTTTCCTTCAGATTATTGGGGACCTATCAAGCACGGACAACTACTTCACCCAAAGAGTTGATGGAGCCAACAAAGAAGGCATTTCTCCATTGGCGAAATGTACCACGGCTATGCGAATGTTAGCATATGGTATGGCGGCCGACGCGGTCGATGAATACATCAAAATAGGAGGTACTACAATATTGGAGTGTTTGCGTAGATTCTGTAAAGGAATCATACGGTTGTATGAGGGAGTGTATCTCAGAGCCCCAACCCAGGATGACTTGCAAAGAATACTGGAAGTTAGTGAAACACGAGGATTCCCGGGGATGATTGGGAGTATTGATTGCATGCACTGGGAATGGAAAAATTGTCCCACAGCATGGGCAGGTCAATTTACCTGGGGAGATAAGGGAACTACCACTATTATACTTGAAGCGGTTGCATCTCATGATCTATGGATTTGGCATGCCTTTTTTGGATGTCTGGACACATTGAACGATATAAATGTTTTAGATCGTTCACCGGTGTTCGATGATGTTGAACAAGGAAATACTCCAAGAGTGAAGTTCTTTGTGAACCAGCGTCCGTATGATATGGCATACTATCTAGCTGACGATATTTACCCCTCTTATCCGACTTTTGTCAACTCTATTAGACTTCATCAAAGTGAACCAGATAAGTTATTTGCACAACGGCAAGAGGGATGTCGGAAGGACATCGAACGTGCATTTGGAGTGCTGCAAGCTCGATTCAAAATCATACACGAACCAGCTCGTATGTGGGACATAGCCGATTTGGCTCTTATCATGAGGTCATGTATCATATTGCATAATATGATTGTTGAGGATGAACGAGATACATATATGCAATATTCGACTGATTATGATCAATATGAGGCAAATCATGTTCGTGCTAGATCCGAGTTGCGCGATTCAAGTGCACACCACCAATTGCAAGCTGATCTAGTCAAATACATATGGGCAAAATTTGGACAGATTCGTGACTAAAGAGAACTTAATTTCCGTTTGTG
>JAKUCM010007392.1:0-17520 GCA_023374145.1 Lepidium sativum | reverse complement strand
GGGAAGGTAATAGACCGTTAATGAGTTGTCAAGAAGCATGATGAAGCATATGCATATGCCAAATTATCTTTGGAGAGAAGCGGTAAGACAGTCAACATATCTCTTGATAATAATTGCTACGAGAGCTATAAAAGATCGGACCCCATATGAGATCTTTCGTCGAAGATAGCCAAGACTCGTTCATCTCCAAATTTTTAGATACATCGGATACACTAAGGTTCATGTTCCACACTTGAAGAAACTTGAAGATAGTTCTCGTATACTTGTACATCTCGAAACTGATCCTGGATCTAAGGCTTATCAACTACTTGGTCCGATTTCTCAAATGATTGTGGTAATTAGAGATGTTGTGTTTAATGAAACGAAGAGTTGGAATTGGAATCCCAGAGTTTCTGAGGAGAGTCAAGTTGGAACCTTTCAGATTATGATATGTGGTAGTGAGACATATATTATATCTGATGGTGATGATAATCAAGAACTAGAAGAGATTAGATTCAAAGACAAAGACAAGGATGAGACTTTATCCCATGAACAAGGAAGAAGAGACGAGAAAACAGGGTCCGATGTAGTCTTGCACCAATCGCAAAGGGAAATTTCAAAACCAAAACATCTTGATGATTATGTTTTGTTGTTTGAGGTTGAAGGAAAAGCTACTATTGTGTTTGGATGATGTATGTATAAATTTCAAAGAAGAAAAGGAATTAAATGTATGGATTCTTGCTTGTGAAGATGATATTGGGTCTATTGTCAAGAATTAGACTTGGGAACTCGAGGATCTCCCGGAAGGTGTCAAACCCATCAGACAAAAATGGGCATTTAAAATCAAACGCAATTCCGATGGTAGCATCAACAAGTACAAGTAAAAACTTGTTACTAAAAAATATGTGCAAAAATATCGAATAGCTTATGAAGAAGTGTTTGCACTGGTTGCAAGACTTAAAACAATTAAGCTTCATATTATTCAATAAGCATCAAATGGCTGGGAGATACATCATTTTGACGTGAAAACGGTTTTTCTTAATGGAGATCTTAAGGAGATAATTTATGTCACACAACCAGAGGGCTTTGAGGTTAAAGGAAGTGAAGACAAAATCTATAGACTCAAGAAAGCCTTGTATGGGTTGAAATAAGCACTAAAAGCTTGGAACATCAAGTTGAATCAAGTACTTAAAAGACTTAAGTTCAAAAAATGTAGCATGGAGCCATCAGTTTACAGGAAGGTAATAGACCGTTAATGAGTTGTCAAGAAGCATGATAAAGCATATGCATATGCCAAATTATATTTGGAGAGAAGCGGTAAGGAACTCAACATATCTCTTGATAATAATTGCTACGAGAGCTATCAAAGATCGGACACCATATGAGATCTTTCGTCAAAAATAGCCAAAACTCGATCATCTCCAAATCTTTAGATGCATCGGATACACTAAGGTTCATGTTCCACACTTGAAGAAACTTGAAGATAGATCTCATATATTCGTACATCTTGGAACTGATCCCAGATCTAAGGCTTATCAACTACTTGATCCGATTTCTCAAAAGATTGTGGTAATTTGAGATGTTGTGTTTGATGAATCAAAAAGTTGGAATTGGAATCCCAAAGTTTCGGAGGAGAGTCAAGTTGGAACCTTTGAGATTTTGATATGTGGTAGCGAGACATATATTATATTTGATGGTGATGATAATCAAGAACAAGAAGAGATTAGATTCAAAGACAAAGACAAGGATGAGACTTTATCCCATGAACAAGGAAGAAGAGACGAGAAAACAGGGTCTGATGTAGTCTTGCACCAATCGCAAAGGGAAATTTCAAGACCAAAACATCTTGATGATTATGTTTTGTTGTCTGAGGTTGAAGGAAAAGCTACTATTGTGTTTGGATGATGTATGTATAAATTTCAAAGAAGAAAAGAAATTAAATGTATGGATTCTTGCTTGTGAAGAAGATATTGGGTATATTCTCAAGAATTAGACTTGGGAACTCGAGGATCTCCAGGAAGGTGTCAAGCCCATCAGACTAAAATGGGCATTCAAAATCAAACGCAATTCCGATGGCAGCATCAACAAGTACAAGTAAAGACTTGTTACTAAAGGATATGTGCAAAAACATGGAATAGCTTATGAAGAAGTGTTTGCACTCGTTGCAAGACTTAAAACAATTAAGCTTCATATTATTCAATAAGCATCAAATGGCTGGGAGATACATCATTTTGACGTGAAAACGGTTTTTCTTAATGGAGATCTTAAGGAGATAATTTATGTCACACAACCAGAGGGCTTTGAGGTGAAAGGAAGTGAAGAAAAAATCTATAAACTCAAGAAAGCCTTGTATAGGTTGAAATAAGCACTAAAAGCTTGGAACATCAAGTTGAATCAAGTACTTAAAAGACTTAAGTTCAAAAAATATAGCATGGAGCCATCAGTTTACGGGAAGGTAATAGACCGTTAATGAGTTGTCAAGAAGCATGATGAAGCATATGCATATGCCAAATTATCTTTGGAGAGAAGCGGTAAGACAGTCAACATATCTCTTGATAATAATTGCTACGAGAGCTATAAAAGATCGGACACCATATGAGATGTTTCGTCAAAGATAGCCAAGACTCGTTCATCTCCAAATTTTTAGATACATCGGATACACTAAGGTTCAGGTTCCACACATGAAGAAACTTGAAGATAGTTCTCGTATACTTGTACATCTCGAAACTGATCCTGGATCTAAGGCTTATCAACTACTTGGTCCGATTTCTCAAAAGATTGTGGTAATTAGAGATGTTGTGTTTAATGAAACGAAGAGTTGGAATTGGAATCCCAGAGTTTCTGAGGAGAGTCAAGTTGGAACCTTTGAGATTATGATATGTGGTAGTGAGACATATATTATATCTGATGGTGATGATAATCAAGAACAAGAAGAGATTAGATTCAAAGACAAAGACAAGGATGAGACTTTATCCCATGAACAAGGAAGAAGAGACGAGAAAACAGGGTCCGATGTAGTCTTGCACCAATCGCAAAGGGAAATTTCAAGACCAAAACATCTTGATGATTATGTTTTGTTGTCTGAGGTTGAAAGAAAAGCTACTATTGTGTTTGGATGATGTATGTATAAATTTCAAAGAAGAAAAGGAATTAAATGTATGGATTCTTGCTTGTGAAGAAGATATTGGGTATATTCTCAAGAATTAGACTTGGGAACTCGAGGATCTCCAGGAAGGTGTCAAGCCCATCAGACTAAAATGGGCATTCAAAATCAAACGCAATTCCGATGGCAGCATCAACAAGTACAAGTAAAGACTTGTTACTAAAGGATATGTGCAAAAACATGGAATAGCTTATGAAGAAGTGTTTGCACTCGTTGCAAGACTTAAAACAATTAAGCTTCATATTATTCAATAAGCATCAAATGGCTGGGAGATACATCATTTTGACGTGAAAACGGTTTTTCTTAATGGAGATCTTAAGGAGATAATTTATGTCACACAACCAGAGGGCTTTGAGGTGAAAGGAAGTGAAGAAAAAATCTATAAACTCAAGAAAGCCTTGTATAGGTTGAAATAAGCACTAAAAGCTTGGAACATCAAGTTGAATCAAGTACTTAAAAGACTTAAGTTCAAAAAATATAGCATGGAGCCATCAGTTTACGGGAAGGTAATAGACCGTTAATGAGTTGTCAAGAAGCATGATGAAGCATATGCATATGCCAAATTATCTTTGGAGAGAAGCGGTAAGACAGTCAACATATCTCTTGATAATAATTGCTACGAGAGCTATAAAAGATCGGACACCATATGAGATGTTTCGTCGAAGATAGCCAAGACTCGTTCATCTCCAAATTTTTAGATACATCGGATACACTAAGGTTCAGGTTCCACACATGAAGAAACTTGAAGATAGTTCTCGTATACTTGTACATCTCGAAACTGATCCTGGATCTAAGGCTTATCAACTACTTGGTCCGATTTCTCAAAAGATTGTGGTAATTAGAGATGTTGTGTTTAATGAAACGAAGAGTTGGAATTGGAATCCCAGAGTTTCTGAGGAGAGTCAAGTTGGAACCTTTGAGATTATGATATGTGGTAGTGAGACATATATTATATCTGATGGTGATGATAATCAAGAACAAGAAGAGATTAGATTCAAAGACAAAGACAAGGATGAGACTTTATCCCATGAACAAGGAAGAAGAGACGAGAAAACAGGGTCCGATGTAGTCTTGCACCAATCGCAAAGGGAAATTTCAAGACCAAAACATCTTGATGATTATGTTTTGTTGTCTGAGGTTGAAGGAAAAGCTACTATTGTGTTTGGATGATGTATGTATAAATTTCAAAGAAGAAAAGGAATTAAATGTATGGATTCTTGCTTGTGAAGAAGATATTGGGTATATTCTCAAGAATTAGACTTGGGAACTCGAGGATCTCCAGGAAGGTGTCAAGCCCATCAGACTAAAATGGGCATTCAAAATCAAACGCAATTCCGATGGCAGCATCAACAAGTACAAGTAAAGACTTGTTACTAAAGGATATGTGCAAAAACATGGAATAGCTTATGAAGAAGTGTTTGCACTCGTTGCAAGACTTAAAACAATTAAGCTTCATATTATTCAATAAGCATCAAATGGCTGGGAGATACATCATTTTGACGTGAAATTGGTTTTTCTTAATGGAGATCTTAAGGAGATAATTTATGTCACACAACCAGAGGGCTTTGAGGTGAAAGGAAGTGAAGAAAAAATCTATAAACTCAAGAAAGCCTTGTATAGGTTGAAATAAGCACTAAAAGCTTGGAACATCAAGTTGAATCAAGTACTTAAAAGACTTAAGTTCAAAAAATATAGCATGGAGCCATCAGTTTACGGGAAGGTAATAGACCGTTAATGAGTTGTCAAGAAGCATGATGAAGCATATGCATATGCCAAATTATCTTTGGAGAGAAGCGGTAAGACAGTCAACATATCTCTTGATAATAATTGCTACGAGAGCTATAAAAGATCGGACCCCATATGAGATCTTTCGTCGAAGATAGCCAAGACTCGTTCATCTCCAAATTTTTAGATACATCGGATACACTAAGGTTCATGTTCCACACTTGAAGAAACTTGAAGATAGTTCTCGTATACTTGTACATCTCGAAACTGATCCTGGATCTAAGGCTTATCAACTACTTGGTCCGATTTCTCAAATGATTGTGGTAATTAGAGATGTTGTGTTTAATGAAACGAAGAGTTGGAATTGGAATCCCAGAGTTTCTGAGGAGAGTCAAGTTGGAACCTTTGAGATTATGATATGTGGTAGTGAGACATATATTATATCTGATGGTGATGATAATCAAGAACTAGAAGAGATTAGATTTCACGACAAAGACAAGGAGGAGACTTTATCCCATGAACAAGGAACAAGAGACAAGAACCCACGGGACCGATGTAGTTTTGCACCAATCGCAAAGGGAAATTTCAAGACCAAAACATCTTGATGATTATGTTTTGTTGTCTGAGGTTAAAGGAAAAGGTACTATTGTGTTTGGATGATGTATGTATAAATTTCAAAGAAGAAAAGGAATTAAATGTATGGATTCTTGCTTGTGAAGATGATATTGGGTCTATTGTCAAGAATTAGACTTGGGAACTCGAGGATCTCCCGGAAAGTGTCAAACCCATCAGACTAAAATGGGCATTCAAAATCAAACAAAATTCTGATGGTAGCATCAACAAGTACAAGTCAAAACTTGTTGCTAAAGGATATGTGGAAAAATATGGAATAGCTTATAAAGAAGTGTTTGCACTGGTTGCAAGTCTCAAAACAATTAAGCTTCATATTAATCTATCAGCATCAAATGGCTGGGAGATAGATCATTTTGACGTGGAAACGGTATTTCTTAATAGAGATCTTAAGGAGACCATTTATGTCACATAACCAGAGGGCTTTAAGGTGAAAGGAAGTGAAGACAAAATCTATAGACTCAAGAAAGCCTTGTATGGGTTGAAATAAGCAATAAAAGCATGGAACATCAAGTTGAATCAAGTACTTCAAAGACTTAAGTTCAAAAAATGTAGCATGGAGCCATCAGTTTACAGGAAGGTAATAGACCGTTAATGAGTTGTCAAGAAGCATGATGAAGCATATGCATATGCCAAATTATATTTGGAGAGAAGCGGTAAGGCACTCAACATATCTCTTGATAATAATTGCTACGAGAGCTATCAAAGATCGGACACCATATGAGATCTTTCGTCAAAAATAGCCAAAACTCGATCATCTCCAAATCTTTAGATGCATCGGATACACTAAGGTTCATGTTCCACACTTGAAGAAACTTGAAGATAGATCTCATATATTCGTACATCTTGGAACTGATCCCAGATCTAAGGCTTATCAACTACTTGATCCGATTTCTCAAAAGATTATGGTAATTTGAGATGTTGTGTTTGATGAATCAAAAAGTTGGAATTGGAATCCCAAAGTTTCGGAGGAGAGTCAAGTTGGAACCTTTGAGATTTTGATATGTGGTAGTGAGACATATATTATATTTGATGGTGATGATAATCAAGAACAAGAAGAGATTAGATTCAAAGACAAAGACAAGGATGAGACTTTATCCCATGAACAAGGAAGAAGAGACGAGAAAACAGGGTCCAATGTAGTCTTGCACCAATTGCAAAGGGAAATTTCAAGACCAAAACATCTTGATGATTATGTTTTGTTGTCTGAGGTTGAAGGAAAAGCTACTATTGTGTTTGGATGATGTATGTATAAATTTCAAAGAAGAAAAGGAATTAAATGTATGGATTCTTGCTTGTGAAGAAGATATTGGGTATATTGTCAAGAATTAGACTTGGGAACTCGAGGATCTCCAGGAAGGTGTCAAGCCCATCAGACTAAAATGGGCATTCAAAATCAAACGCAATTCCGATGGCAGCATCAACAAGTACAAGTAAAGACTTGTTACTAAAGGATATGTGCAAAAACATGGAATAGCTTATGAAGAAGTGTTTGCACTCGTTGCAAGACTTAAAACAATTAAGCTTCATATTATTCAATAAGCATCAAATGGCTGGGAGATACATCATTTTGACGTGTAAACGGTTTTTCTTAATGGAGATCTTAAGGAGATAATTTATGTCACACAACCAGAGGGCTTTGAGGTGAAAGGAAGTGAAGAAAAAATCTATAAACTCAAGAAAGCCTTGTATAGGTTGAAATAAGCACTAAAAGCTTGGAACATCAAGTTGAATCAAGTACTTAAAAGACTTAAGTTCAAAAAATATAGCACAGAGCCATCAGTTTACAGGAAAGTAATAGACCGTTAATGAGTTGTCAAGAAGCATGATGAAGCATATGCATATGCCAAATTATCTTTGGAGAGAAGCGGTAAGATAGTCAACATATCTCTTGATAATAATTGCTACGAGAGCTATAAAAGATCAGACCCCATATGAGATCTTTCGTCGAAGATAGCCAAGACTCGTTCATCTCCAAATTTTTAGATACATCGGATACACTAAGGTTCATGTTCCACACTTGAAGAAACTTGAAGATAGTTCTCGTATACTTGTACATCTCGAAACTGATCCTGGATCTAAGGCTTATCAACTACTTGGTCCGATTTCTCAAAAGATTGTGGTAATTAGAGATGTTGTGTTTAATGAAACGAAGAGTTGGAATTGGAATCCCAGAGTTTCTGAGGAGAGTCAAGTTGGAACCTTTGAGATTATGATATGTGGTAGTGAGACATATATTATATCTGATGGTGATGATAATCAAGAACTAGAAGAGATTAGATTTGACGACAAAGACAAGGAGGAGACTTTATCCCATGAACAAGGAACAAGAGACAAGAACCCACGGGTCCGATGTAGTTTTGCACCAATCGCAAAGGGAAATTTCAAGACCAAAACATCTTGATGATTATGTTTTGTTGTCTGAGGTTAAAGGAAAAGGTACTATTGTGTTTGGATGATGTATGTATAAATTTTAAAGAAGAAAAGGAATTAAATGTATGGATTCTTGCTTGTGAAGATGATATTGGGTCTATTGTCAAGAATTAGACTTGGGAACTCGAGGATCTCCCGGAAGGTGTCAAACCCATCAGACTAAAATGGGCATTCAAAATCAAACAAAATTCTGATGGTAGCATCAACAAGTACAAGTCAAAACTTGTTGCTAAAGGATATGTGGAAAAATATGGAATAGCTTATAAAGAAGTGTTTGCACTGGTTGCAAGTCTCAAAACAATTAAGCTTCATATTAATCTATCAGCATCAAATGGCTGGGAGATAGATCATTTTGACGTGAAAACGGTATTTCTTAATAGAGATCTTAAGGAGATAATTTATGTCACACAACCAGAGGGCTTTGAGGTGAAAGGAAGTGAAGAAAAAATCAATAAACTCAAGAAAGCCTTGTATAGGTTGAAATAAGCACTAAAAGCATGGAACATCAAGTTGAATCAAGTACTTAAAAGACTTAAGTTCAAAAAATATAGCATGGAGCCATCAGTTTACAGGAAGGTAATAGACCGTTAATGAGTTGTCAAGAAGCATGATGAAGCATATGCATATGCCAAATTATCTTTGGAGAGAAGCGGTAAGACAGTCAACATATCTCTTGATAATAATTGCTACGAGAGCTATAAAAGATCGGACACCATATGAGATCTTTCGTCGAAGATAGCCAAGACTCGTTCATCTCCAAATTTTTAGATACATCGGATACACTAAGGTTCATGTTCCACACTTGAAGAAACTTGAAGATAGTTCTCGTATACTTGTACATCTCGAAACTGATCCTGGATCTAAGGCTTATCAACTACTTGGTCCGATTTCTCAAATGATTGTGGTAATTAGAGATGTTGTGTTTAATGAAACGAAGAGTTGGAATTGGAATCCCAGAGTTTCTGAGGAGAGTCAAGTTGGAACCTTTGAGATTATGATATGTGGTAGTGAGACATATATTATATCTGATGGTGATGATAATCAAGAACTAGAAGAGATTAGATTTCACGACAAAGACAAGGAGGAGACTTTATCCCATGAACAAGGAACAAGAGACAAGAACCCACAGGACCGATGTAGTTTTGCACCAATCGCAAAGGGAAATTTCAAGACCAAAACATCTTGATGATTATGTTTTGTTGTCTGAGGTTAAAGGAAAAGGTACTATTGTGTTTGGATGATGTATGTATAAATTTCAAAGAAGAAAAGGAATTAAATGTATGGATTCTTGCTTGTGAAGATGATATTGGGTCTATTGTCAAGAATTAGACTTGGGAACTCGAGGATCTCCCGGAAGGTGTCAAACCCATCAGACTAAAATGGGCATTCAAAATCAAACAAAATTCTGATGGTAGCATCAACAAGTACAAGTCAAAACTTGTTGCTAAAGGATATGTGGAAAAATATGGAATAGCTTATAAAGAAGTGTTTGCACTGGTTGCAAGTCTCAAAACAATTAAGCTTCATATTAATCTATCATCATCAAATGGCTGGGAGATAGATCATTTTTACGTGGAAACGGTATTTCTTAATAGAGATCTTAAGGAGACCATTTATGTCACACAACCAGAGGGCTTTAAGGTGAAAGGAAGTGAAGACAAAATCTATAGACTCAAGAAAGCCTTGTATGGGTTGAAATAAGCAATAAAAGCTTGGAACATCAAGTTGAATCAAGTACTTAAAAGACTTAAGTTCAAAAAATGTAGCATGGACCATCAGTTTACAGGAAGGTAATAGACCGATAATGAGTTGTCAAGAAGCATGATGAAGCATATGCATATGCCAAATTATATTTGGAGAGAAGCGGTAAGGCACTCAACATATCTCTTAATAATAATTGCTACGAGAGCTATCAAAGATCGGACACCATATGAGATGTTTCGTCGAAGATAGCCAAGACTCGTTCATCTCCAAATTTTTAGATACATCGGATACACTAAGGTTCAGGTTCCACACTTGAAGAAACTTGAAGATAGTTCTCGTATACTTGTACATCTCGAAACTGATCCTGGATCTAAGGCTTATCAACTACTTGGTCCGATTTCTCAAATGATTGTGGTAATTAGTGATGTTGTGTTTAATGAAACGAAGAGTTGGAATTGGAATCCCAGAGTTTCTGAGGAGAGTCAAGTTGGAACCTTTGAGATTATGATATGTGGTAGTGAGACATATATTATATCTGATGGTGATGATAATCAAGAACTAGAAGAGATTAGATTTCACGACAAAGACAAGGAGGAGACTTTATCCCATGAACAAGGAACAAGAGACAAGAACCCACGGGACCGATGTAGTTTTGCACCAATCGCAAAGGGAAATTTCAAGACCAAAACATCTTGATGATTATGTTTTGTTGTCTGAGGTTAAAGGAAAAGGTACTATTGTGTTTGGATAATGTATGTATAAATTTCAAAGAAGAAAAGGAATTAAATGTATGGATTCTTGCTTGTAAAGATGATATTGGGTCTATTGTCAAGAATTAGACTTGGGAACTCGAGGATCTCCCGGAAGGTGTCAAACCCATCAGACTAAAATGGGCATTCAAAATCAAACAAAATTCTGATGGTAGCATCAACAAGTACAAGTCAAAACTTGTTGCTAAAGGATATGTGGAAAAATATGGAATAGCTTATAAAGAAGTGTTTGCACTGGTTGCAAGTCTCAAAACAATTAAGCTTCATATTAATCTATCATCATCAAATGGCTGGGAGATAGATCATTTTTACGTGGAAACGGTATTTCTTAATAGAGATCTTAAGGAGACCATTTATGTCACACAACCAGAGGGCTTTAAGGTGAAAGGAAGTGAAGACAAAATCTATAGACTCAAGAAAGCCTTGTATGGGTTGAAATAAGCAATAAAAGCTTGGAACGTCAAGTTGAATCAAGTACTTAAAAGACTTAAGTTCAAAAAATGTAGCATGGAGCCATCAGTTTACAGGAAGGTAATAGAACGTTAATGAGTTGTCAAGAAGCATGATGAAGCATATGCATATGCCAAATTATATTTGGAGAGAAGCGGTAAGGCACTCAACATATCTCTTGATAATAATTGCTACGAGAGCTATCAAAGATTGGACACCATATCAGATCTTTCGTCAAAAATAGCCAAAACTCGATCATCTCCAAATCTTTAGATGCATCGGATACACTAAGGTTCATGTTCCACACTTGAAGAAACTTGAAGATAGATCTCATATATTCGTACATCTTGGAACTGATCCCAGATCTAAGGCTTATCAACTACTTGATCCGATTTCTCAAAAGATTGTGGTAATTTGAGATGTTGTGTTTGATGAATCAAAAAGGTGGAATTGGAATCCCAAAGTTTCGGAGGAGAGTCAAGTTGGAACCTTTGAGATTTTGATATGTGGTAGTGAGACATATATTATATTTGATGGTGATGATAATCAAGAACAAGAAGAGATTAGATTCAAAGACAAAGACAAGGATGAGACTTTATCCCATGAACAAGGAAGAAGAGACGAGAAAACAGGGTCCGATGTAGTCTTGCACCAATTGCAAAGGGAAATTTCAAGACCAAAACATCTTGATGATTATGTTTTGTTGTCTGAGGTTGAAGGAAAAGCTACTATTGTGTTTGGATGATGTATGTATAAATTTCAAAGAAGAAAAGGAATTAAATGTATGGATTCTTGCTTGTGAAGAAGATATTGGGTATATTGTCAAGAATTAGACTTGGGAACTCGAGGATCTCCAGGAAGGTGTCAAGCCCATCAGACTAAAATGGGCATTCAAAATCAAACGCAATTCTGATGGCAGCATCAACAAGTACAAGTAAAGACTTGTTACTAAAGGATATGTGCAAAAACATGGAATAGTTTATGAAGAAGTGTTTGCACTGGTTGCAAGACTTAAAACAATTAAGCTTCATATTATTCCATAAGCATCAAATGGCTGGGAGATACATCATTTTGACGTGAAAACGGTTTTTCTTAATGGAGATCTTAAGGAGATAATTTATGTCACACAACCAGAGGGCTTTGAGGTGAAAGGAAGTGAAGACAAAATCTATAAACTCAAGAAAGCCTTGTATAGGTTGAAATAAGCACTAAAAGCTTGGAACATCAAGTTGAATCAAGTACTTAAAAGACTTAAGTTCAAAAAATGTAGCATGGAGCCATCAGTTTACAGGAAGGTAATAGACCGTTAAAGAGTTGTCAAGAAGCATGATGAAGCATATGCATATGCCAAATTATCTTTGGAGAGAAGCGGTACGACAGTCAACATATCTCTTGATAATAATTGCTACGAGAGCTATAAAAGATCGGACACCATATGAGATCTTTCGTCGAAGAAAGCCAAGACTCGTTCATCTCCAAATTTTTAGATACATCAGAAACACTAAGGTTCATGTTCCACACTTGAAGAAACTTGAAGATAGTTCTCGTATACTCGTACATCTCGGAACTGATCCCGGATCTAAGGCTTATCAACTACTTGATCCGATTTCTCAAAAGATTGTGGTAATTAGAGATGTTGTGTTTAATTAAACGAAGAGTTGGAATTGGAATCCCAGAGTTTCTGAGGAGAGTCAAGTTGGAACCTTTGAGATTATGATATGTGGTAGTGAGACATATATTATATCTGATGGTGATGATAATCAAGAACTAGAAGAGATTAGATTTGACGACAAAGACAAGGAGGAGACTTTATCCCATAAACAAGGAACAAGAGACAAGAACCCACGGGTCTGATGTAGTCTTGCGCCAATCGCAAAGGGAAATTTCAAGACCAAAACATCTTGATGATTATGTTTTGTTGTCTAAGGTTAAAGGAAAAGGTATTATTGTGTTTGGATGATGTATGTATAAATTTCAAAGAAGAAAAGGAATTAAATGTTTGGATTCTTGCTTGTGAAGATGATATTGGGTCTATTGTCAAGAATTAGACTTGGGAACTCAAGGATCTCCCGGAAGGTGTCAAACCCATCAGACTAAAATGGGCATTCAAAATCAAACAAAATTCTGATGGTAGCATCAACAAGTACAAGTCAAAACTTGTTGCTAAAGGATATGTGGAAAAATATGGAATAGCTTATAAAGAAGTGTTTGCACTGGTTGCAAGTCTCAAAACAATTAAGCTTCATATTAATCTATCAGCATCAAATGGCTGGGAGATAGATCATTTTGACGTGAAAACGGTATTTCTTAATAGAGATCTTAAGGAGACCATTTATGTCACACAACCAGAGGGCTTTAAGGTGAAAGGAAGTGACGACAAAATCTATAGACTCAAGAAAGCCTTGTATGGGTTGAAATAAGCACTAAAATCTTGGAACATCAAGTTGAATCAAGTACTTAAAAGACTTAAGTTCAAAAAATATAGCATGGAGCCATCAGTTTACAGGAAGGTAATAGACCGTTAATGAGTTTTCAAGAAGCATGATGAAGCATATGCATATGCCAAATTATATTTGGAGAGAAGCGGTAAGGCACTCAACATATCTCTTGATAATAATTGCTACGAGAGCTATCAAAGATCGGACACCATATGAGATCTTTCGTCAAAAATAGCCAAAACTCGATCATCTCCAAATCTTTAGATGCATCGGATACACTAAGGTTCATGTTCCACACTTGAAGAAACTTGAAGATAGATCTCATATATTCGTACATCTTGGAACTGATCCCAGATCTAAGGCTTATCAACTTCTTGATCCGATTCTCAAAAGATTGTGGTAATTAGAGATGTTGTGTTTGATGAATCAAAAAGTTGGAATTGTAATCCCAAAGTTTCGGAGGAGAGTCAAGTTGGAACCTTTGAGATTTTGATATGTGGTAGTGAGACATATATTATATTTGATGGTGATGATAATCAAGAACAAGAAGAGATTAGATTCAAAGACAAAGACAAGGATGAGACTTTATCCCATGAACAAGGAAGAAGAGACGAGAAAACAGGGTCCGATGTAGTCTTGCACCAATCGCAAAGGGAAATTTCAAGACCAAAACATCTTGATGATAATGTTTTGTTGTCTGAGGTTGAAGGAAAAGCTACTATTGTGTTTGGATGATGTATGTATAAATTTCAAAGAAGAAAAGGAATTAAATGTATGGATTCTTACTTGTGAAGATGATATTGGGTATATTGTCAAGGATTAGACTTGGGAACTCGAGGATCTCGAGGAAGGTGTCAAGCCCATCAGACAAAAAAGGGCATTCAAAATCAAACGCAATTCCGATGGCAGCATCAACAAGTACAAGTAAAAACTTGTTACTAAAAAATATGTGCAAAAACATGGAATAGCTTATGAAGAAGTGTTTGCACTGGTTGCAAGACTTAAAACAATTAAGCTTCATATTATTCAATAAGCATCAAATGGCTGGGAGATACATCATTTTGACGTGAAAACGGTTTTTCATAATGGAGATCTTAAGGAGATAATTTATGTCACACAACCAGAGGGCTTTGAGGTTAAAGGAAGTGAAGACAAAATCTATAAACTCAAGAAAGCCTTGTATAGGTTGAAATAAGCACTAAAAGCTTGGAACATCAAGTTGAATCAAGTACTTAAAAGACTTAAGTTCAAAAAATATAGCATGGAGCCATCAGTTTACGGGAAGGTAATAGACCGTTAATGAGTTGTCAAGAAGCATGATGAAGCATATGCATAGGCCAAATTATCTTTGGAGAGAAGCGGTACGACAGTCAACATATCTCTTGATAATAATTGCTACGAGAGCTATAAAAGATCGGACACCATATGAGATCTTTCGTCGAAGAAAGCCAAGACTCGTTCATCTCCAAATTTTTAGATACATCAGAAACACTAAGGTTCATGTTCCACACTTGAAGAAACTTGAAGATAGTTCTCGTATACTCGTACATCTCGGAACTGATCCCGGATCTAAGGCTTATCAACTACTTGATCCGATTTCTCAAAAGATTGTGGTAATTAGAGATGTTGTGTTTAATGAAACGAAGAGTTGGAATTGGAATCCCAGAGTTTCTGAGGAGAGTCAAGTTGGAACCTTTGAGATTATGATATGTGGTAGTGAGACATATATTATATCTGATGGTGATGATAATCAAGAACTAGAAGAGATTAGATTTCACGACAAAGACAAGGAGGAGACTTTATCCCATGAACAAGGAACAAGAGACAAGAACCCACGGGTCCGATGTAGTTTTGCACCAATCACAAAGGGAAATTTCAAGACCAAAACATCTTGATGATTATGTTTTGTTGTCTGAGGTTAAAGGAAAAGGTACTATTGTGTTTGGATGATGTATGTATAAATTTCAAAGAAGAAAAGGAATTAAATGTATGGATTCTTGCTTGTGAAGATGATATTGGGTCTATTGTCAAGAATTAGACTTGGGAACTCGAGGATCTCCCGGAAGGTGTCAAACCCATCAGACTAAAATGGACATTCAAAATCAAACAAAATTCTGATGGTAGCATCAACAAGTACAAGTCAAAACTTGTTGCTAAAGGATATGTGGAAAAATATGGAATAGCTTATAAAGAAGTGTTTGCACTGGTTGCAAGTCTCAAAACAATTAAGCTTCATATTAATCTATCATCATCAAATGGCTGGGAGATAGATCATTTTGACGTGAAAACGGTATTTCTTAATAGAGATCTTAAGGAGACCATTTATGTCACACAACCAGAGGGCTTTAAGGTGAAAGGAAGTGACGACAAAATCTATAGACTCAAGAAAGCCTTGTATGGGTTGAAATAAGCACTAAAAGCTTGGAACATCAAAATGAATAAAGTACTTAAAAGACTAAAGTTCAAAAAATGTAGCATGGAGCCATCAGTTTACAGGAAGGTAATAGACCGTTAATGAGTTTTCAAGAAGCATGATGAAGCATATGCATATGCCAAATTATATTTGGAGAGAAGCGGTAAGGCACTCAACATATCTCTTGATAATAATTGCTACGAGAGCTATCAAAGATCGGACACCATATTAGATCTTTCGTCAAAAATAGCCAAAACTCGATCATCTCCAAATCTTTAGATGCATCGGATACACTAAGGTTCATGTTCCACACTTGAAGAAACTTGAAGATAGATCTCATATATTCGTACATCTTGGAACTGATCCCAGATCTAAGTCTTATCAACTACTTGATCCGATTCTCAAAAGATTGTGGTAATTAGAGATGTTGTGTTTGATGAATCAAAAAGTTGGAATTGGAATCCCAAAGTTTCGGAGGAGAGTCAAGTTGGAACCTTTGAGATTTTGATATGTGGTAGTGAGACATATATTATATTTGATGGTGATGATAATCAAGAACAAGAAGAGATTAGATTCAAAGACAAAGACAAGGATGAGACTTTATCCTATGAACAAGGAAGAAGAGACGAGAAAACAGGGTCCGATGTAGTCTTGCGCCAATCGCAAAGGGAAATTTCAAGACCAAAACATCTTGATGATTATGTTTTGTTGTCTGAGGTTTAAGGAAAAGCTACTATTGTGTTTGGATGATGTATGTATAAATTTCAAAGAAGAAAAGGAATTAAATGTATGGATTCTTGCTTGTGAAGATGATATTGGGTATATTGTCAAGATTAGACTTGGGAACTCGAGGATCTCCAGGAAGGTGTCAAGCCCATCAGACTAAAATGGGCATTCAAAATCAAACGCAATTCTGATGGCAGCGTCAACAAGTACAAGTTAAAACCTTTTACTAAAGGATATGTGCAAAAACATGGAATAGCTTACAGGAAGGTAATAGACCGTTAATGAGTTGTCAAGAAGCATGATGAAGCATATGCATATGCCAAATTATCTTTGGAGAGAAGCGGTAAGACAGTCAACATATCTCTTGATAATAATTGCTACGACAGCTATCAAAGATCGGACACCATATGAGATCTTTCGTCGAAGATAGCCAAAACTCGTTCATCTCCAAATTTTTAGATACATCGGATACACTAAGGTTCATGTTCCACACTTGAAGAAACTTGAAGATAGATCTCGTATACTCGTACATCTCGGAACTGATCCCGGATCTATGGCTTATCAACTACTTGATCCGATTTCTCAAAAGATTGTGGTAATTAGAGATGTTGTGTTTGATGAAACGAAGAGTTGGAATTGGAATCCCAGTGTTTCGGAGGAGAGTCAAGTTGGAACCTTTGAGATTATGATATGTGGTAGTGAGACAAATATTATATCTGATGGTGATGATAATCAAGAACAACAAGAGATTAGATTCGAAGACAAAAACAAGAATGAGACTTTATCCCATGAACAAGGAAAAAGAGACGAGAACACAGGGTCTGATGTAGTTTTGCACCTATCGCAAAGGGAAATTTCAAGACCAAAACATCTTGATGATTATGTTTTGTTGTCCGAGGTTGAAGGAAAAGCTACTACTGTGTTTGGATGATGTACATATAAATTTCAGAGAGGAAAGGGAATTAAACGTATGGATTCTTGCTTGTGAAGATGAAATTGGGTCCATTGTCAAGAATTACACTTGGAAACTCAAGGATCTCCCGGAAAGTGTCAAAGCCATCAGACTAAAATGGGCAATCAAAATTAAAC
>JAKUCM010007391.1:0-19240 GCA_023374145.1 Lepidium sativum | reverse complement strand
GAACTAGGCATATTTAGGATTCATTCGTTTTCATCGGCGATGATATTTCCAACCACAACTAATCTCATATTCACTGACTATAAATGCTATGTGGATGCGTCCTGGAAAGACACTGACCTCTACACAGGGTTCTGGTGGATTTGCTTTCTAGATTCACTGGAAGGAGTATGTTCGGGATCGAGACGAGTTCATCAATGTTTATCAGCATTGCACGCGGAGGTGGGGGCGGTGATTAGAGCGATGGAGGCACTACTCGAGTTGCACATACAGAAAGTAGAGATATCAACGAATTGTGAGACAGCCTATAACGTCTTCCAGCAACCGGAGGAGTGGTCGGCGTTCTTACCGTATCAAGAGGACTTTCGAAGGCTTGTGTCTAGGTTTTCCTCTTGTTCCCTGTCAGTTATTCCCAGAGCCCTAAATTACAAAGCAGACAGTCTGGCTAAGGAAGGACGTGCGTTTGGTTCATGATTGGGGTGTTCCCTCCGATTTTATTTATGATATTTGTCGTTGAAAAAAAAAACTTGGGAAAATTGTCCCGATGTCTGAGTAAAAAGCTTGTCAAATTATGTCCCGATGTTCCCTAAGTAATTCACAAGAAAAATAGAGAACAGACATACATGTCTGAGTAAAGCTTGTCAAATTTATATCTGGAATTATACTATATACTTCAATCTTCTGCTAAGGATAGTTCCATATTCAATATTCTGCTTAATAATGTCTCGAGAATGAGAAAAAGAATTCAATATTCTGCTACAACATATTGCTAGAGGCTAATGCCTTAAAGGTTTGTCTGATGTCCGATTAAGAAATTGCACTCGTCATTTATGACATAATCAGTATTCTTCTACAGCATCTTGCTAGAGGCTAATGCCCTAAAGGTTTGTTCGATGTCCGATTAAGAAAGTTCACTTGTCATTAAGACATAATCAGCATTCTGCTATTGAATGCAATATTCGGCTACATTTTATTGCTAGAGGCTAATGTCCTGAAGGTTTGTCCAATGTCCGATCAAGAAAATTCAATTGTCATTAAAGACATATTCAGTATTCTGTTAATGCATATTCAATATTTTGCTACTGTATATTCAATATTCTGCTTTGTCTCGCTAGTTTGGGAAAGCATGACATATTATTTAATGATATGCATCGTTATATAAAGGTCAGTTATCTCTCTTCAATAAGGTTCGGAAAATAATGTTGTGAGAGTTAGAAAGTTCATTATTCTGCAAAAGCTCTACGTTATATTGAGCTAGGACTTGGATATATTCAAGCTTCTGCTTTCATAATGTTCTAATATTGGTAAATTCAGTTATGAGTCTGAAAATCTCTATATATGGGACTTCAGTATAAGACATATTCAATATTCTACTTAGGCTAATGTCATTATGGCTTGCCCAATTCATATACTCCAGGGCTGGGAAAAACTTGTGTACAAATGTCCCAGATATTTTGAAATAAAGTATCTACTAAAACTCTAATCTTACAGGGCTGAGACAAACTTGGTAAATATTCAATATTCTGCCTTGTCTTGCTTGTTGATGATAGCTTGACAAACTATTTAATGATCTGCACCATGATGGGAATATATACGCCACATATGCCTAACCATTTAAGATTGGAAAATTCAAACTTCTGCTTAGACTAAGTGCTTGCTGGGCTGGGACAGTGAGCTTAAATATTCATTGATGTCCAAAGATCTCTATAATTCAAGCGTCTGCATAAACCTGATGCAATATTCAATAATGTCTTATGAAATTCAAGATTCTGCTGTACGTCTATACCAAGGTTCAGATGGATGTACCAAAAGCGCAAAACTTCAATAATCTGCTTGTAGTGACACATCATTGTCAATATTCAAACTTCTGCAATACGATTTGTCGAGTGAGATATTAATGGAGATAAAGTCCTAATGATGTTCTGAAATTGAGAAAATTCATTATTCTGCATAAGTTCTATACTGGGAGAAGAAAATTCAAGTTTCTGCATAAAGTCTCTGAGTTTTACTGAGACATCATAATATACATTCAGTTTTCTGCGAAGGCTGTCTTGAAATGGCTTGTTGAATTCAGATTGGGACTTAATGGATAATATAATGAGTTCTTTGTGCCTAGCTCTTGTAGCCTTGCTAATCAGTGAGGGCACATCATTGTGCAACGCTTGATTGGTTTTGGGCTCGTGCAAAGCATAAAGTAAGGAGATGATACATCTAACCAACACAATGTGGAATTTCAGAATGTGTCCAACTGCAATGGTAAGTTTCTTTTTGTTATATGTATATCTCTTATTAATGTTAGTTGTTAAGACATCAAAAGAATAAAGTAGTTTCTCCTTGTCTCTTTGTGTTTGGTGTACTGTATATGTTCATTTTGCAGATTACATATTTCCAGCTTTGGATCAGGTGAATTTGTCTCTTCCTCTTTTAGATAGGTTATGGTTTCTTGAATTACTCAATTTTTTTTATCATCTAAGTCTTTTGTAATTAATTTTGAGTTCTTCTTTATGCCTATGTGCATCTCTTACTGATGTCAGGAGATCAAAAGAATAAACAGTCTTTCATTGTCTTTTTCTGTTTTGCGTACTGCATATAATCAGCTTGCAGATTACTTATTTCTGGCTTTTGATAAGGTAAACATACAGTATAAGAAGGCTTTGCAAGGTATATATTTCAATCATAGATATACTTGTTTACCAAAGATTCTTCACAAAGATTTTTTCTACACATAAGAAACCTTTGGATCGGATCTCAGGTACGTTCTCATTTTGTTGCTTTTAGATTTCTAATGAGTCTCAGATATAAAACTCTAATTAAAAGAACACTTAACAAGAACTTTACCTGATCAACCTCACCGCTGCTTCAATCTCTCGAGACGACAACGTCCTCCACTTCGAATAATCATTTAACCTCGTAGCTTCCTCTGCTATTCTCTTGAACATAACTCCCATGAACATGTTCAACATCGACATGGCTTTCCAAGCTATCTCTAACTCAGGAATCCGGATGCACGTGCTTCATCACCTTATACAGATATCTTATTCTTCTCGTGCAAAGAATGAAATAAAGTGATGATTAAAAAGACATATTTAATCTCTTTTTTTGTGTCTGCTTAGTACCATGTCACATCAAACCAACACAATGTTGATTTTCAGAGTCTGTCTAACTGCAATGGTAAGATTCTTTTTCTTTTATGCATATCTCTTATTAAAGTTAGGACATCAAAAGAATAAACTAGTCTCTCTTTGCCTCTCAAAGTTTCATTTCATAAGATGCTTTCTACTCATTTCAACATAAAAACTTTTGGGTCTCAAGTACGTTCTCTTTACTTCTAAATTATTTATCAAATTAGTAGTACCATGAATACATTTAAGATTTGAGTCTGATGAGTCTCGGATATTTAGAACTCTAATTAAAAAGAACGATTAGTAAGAACTTTAATCAGGTCAGGAGTATTAGAGTCCTCCACTAAAACGGGAAAATTTGGCATGGGTCTGGGCCAATGTCAACGAAACAACAGACTTCCAGTGAGACTGTTCCCGGGCCCAAATGAAATATAATTTTCATTTCTCGACAACAACAAATACGATTTTACAGAACAAAGAACACTAATTAAAATCGAACGTGAATTGATGAAGTAGTTGCAAAACTAAAGTCTAATATACAGACATTATAGTTTTATACATATATGTTGTAGGAAATTCTCCTTGCTAGGAAAAGTCTATCATTAGTCTACAAAATAAGAACAAATCCTACAACTTGGAAATGGGAAAATTGGGCCTGGGCCCAAACAAAGTACGTAAGTAGTACATAAGTAAAGTCTAGAAACCACATTTTCTAAGTTAAAAACTTGATCCTACCAAAGAAGAAGCAACTGATGACAACGACAACGTCCTACACGATGAAAACGAGACTAAGGCTTCTTAGTCTGAAAAGCAACATAGTTAGTAACAGCTTTAGATCCTTCAGCGAGAGCGTTACGGCTAAGTTCACCAGGCAAAACCAACCTCACCGCTGCTTCAATCTCCCTAGACGACAAAGTCCTCCGCTTCGTATAATCATTTAGCCTCGCTGCTTCCTCTGCAATCCTCTGAAACATATCTCCCATAAACATGTTCAAAACCGACATCGCCTTCGAAGTTATCTCCAACTCTGGATGCACTTGCTTCAACACTTTATACACATATCTCCTATACTCATCTCCCGCTAATTCATCTCTCTTCTTTTTCTTTTTCTTCTTCTCCTTCTTCTCGACCTTTTGCCTCTTCTTCATTGTGGTTTCACTCTCCTTAGGCGCAGGAGTTTTTGGTGACTGTGGTGACTGTTTCTCATTAGGAGTTTCCACCGGAATCTCAACGGTCGTAACGTTTTCTTCGATGGGAATGGACAAAGTGAAATCTTGTGTCTCTTCATCGTTCATAGTGAGATCTTGGGTCTCTTCATCGTTCATAGTGAGATCTTGTGTCTCTTCATTGTTCTCTTCAGTAGTCGTGGTTGTAACATTTGGATCTTTACATTCCGAGACTGTTACTTTGATAGTCTCTTCCACAACTTTCTTCTTCTTCGTCACGGAAACAACCTTTGGTTTTCTCGGAGCCATTGTCTCTTCTTTAATCAAGACCGTAAATGTGAAATGGTTAAATATATAGGAAGAGGCTATTTGGTAACTGTAATTCTTTGATTGACATGTGGTGACACGTGTCTTGCAAATACAACAACCTTGCTGATTAACTGCCTACTACGTGGTGGTTGTAAAAAGTAAAGGCAAGTAGGCAATTTATCCTGGCGCTGGGTTAATAAAACAAATCAGTTCGGTTATCTAAGTTTAATTTGGTTTAGTTGGCAATATATGTGAGAAAGGTTTCGGTAATGTCTTTGGGTCGATTTGGTCGAAATAATCGAGCGATTAACCGATAACTGAAATTGAATTAAACCTACTTTCACCTAATTGAGAACACCATTCATTTTCTCATCTCATCTTCTTCTTCCTTCCTTCTTTTTCGTTCTTCGAGATATCCTTCTTCTTCTTCTTCGAGATCTCTTTCTTCTCTTCTGGATCTTCTTCTTCCTTCCTTCTTCCTCTTTCGGGTTAACTAGGAAGATATTTTTTTTGTCTAAAATATTCGTTACCCGAACCGACCCACCCGCGATACATTTCGGTTATATTTGGACCAATTCTACAAAACTATACATACCCATTACTCGAAATATCCGATCTGACCGGACATGTAGTATCCGAAATTACAGCCCTAATTTATCATATGTTTCATTTTATTTAATTTCCTTAGACTTAGTGAATAGATAATTTTCATGATTTTTAATAATTTGTTTCTGAATTTTTTTGTTTAATCTCCTTTTGCCTAGGATGCGTTTTTAATCTCCGTGTTCACGGTTACGTATTTTATGTTTGTTGTTTGATTGTTACTGGATTTCACTGTGATCTACTATTGGTGTCTCGACGATTAGTTCATCTTCCTTCAAATTTGGTGATGACACTATGACTATCATAAAAACCATCATGGAATCAATATCCAACGGATGGTAAGACGAATAAAGTGAAAATCAGAAATTTAGTATTCAAACAAGTATGGAGATTTATTACAACCAAAAGAAAATATGTAACTTTCTTTACGAGAGTTTTCATCACGTTAAAGGTTTCGCGATATAACAAATGGATCGTAACTTTTGGCTTTCATATACAAAACAAAGTTTTAAAAACGGAGCATAATTTTCGATATATTTTTACAAAATTTCAGAATTTGTTGTAATCTTAATGTATATAATGTAACATATGATTCTTATTAATATGTATATGAGTAATTGTTTTATTTTTTCAATAATCAACCATTAGATTAATAAGATCATATTTATAGTCTAAATATTTTAGTTAAAACGAGTAAGATTTGAACTCAAATTCACTATCTGATGTTTAAAAAATTAAAGTATTTTTACAATTATTTTTTGGTTTTCACTTATATTCTCTTTTTATAAGTCTCGTGTCAAATTTATAATATTATAAAACAAATAACGGTGATCTAATGGTTTCATTTGAAAAATAATTTATCATGTTTATTTAAGATAGAGATTAATTCTTTTCAAGTCTGCAAATCATTTTTATTTAGTCATTCTATGAAGAAAAGTTATATGTGATGTAATTTAGATCTCTATACAGAGATTCAAAATGGATGTCTAATGGATCTACAATGGCGGTTCTGGTTTCTTTCAGGAAATAGAGGCTCAGGGAGAGAGTATTGGAGTGTTGATTCTGGGATTATAAGAGTTCTCGCGAGTAGTGAATGCGGTGAGATGCTCGAATTGGCATATATGGTTAGTTGTGATCAAATGAATGTACTGTCTTACCACTATGCTGAGAAGTATAATTGGGTTTTAGAGTCAATCGGTTTTATCTTGAATTGTCTAAATAAGAAGTGTAATATGGGGGTCTTGGAAGAGAAGTGGGCTGAGGATTATCCATGGTTACTTGGGATGAATCAGTGGTTTCTTGGGAGGTTATGTAGGGGTGTTATGGTATATTTCCAAATTCCGGAAAACATAGAACGGTTGACTAAGCATGGTCGAAAATTTGGTCTTATAGGAGTTATGCAGGCCTATATATTAGGGGATCTCATGTTTTAAATATACACATGTGCTTTCAAAATTTGAATAAAGTTTTTGAATACAATCCGATTAGTTTGGGATTACACTATAATATGATAAGGCTCCTAAATAGGAGGGATAGACTCCGTTATGCAGTTGTGGGACTGGTAGATATTCGATTCTGTAGGGGCCTAACAACCCTAGAAAAAAGGGTGGAATCACAACAGGTTGATACTGACTGGTTAGAGTATAAAGATACAGATTGTTTCACGTTATTAGGATCACACTATAAGTTCTCTGTTATTAAAAGTCGACTTATTTGGCTATGTGATCTTATTGTTAATTCTGGTACAGTTTTTTTGATGGCGCAGTTGGGCTTAAATAAGAAGGGTGTGGCGAATTCATCACCACCTCGTTTGCTGAAGATAAAGATTCCGAAAATAGACAATTATGCGTTGCTTGCACGTAGCTCAAAGATACTTATGGGTAGATGTTTAAATCCAATTATTCAGAACGTAGATACGTTTCTTTTTAGGATGCCTCAGCTCTGGAATTTAGTGGGAAGGATCAAAGGTCTAAATCTTGGTAATGGACGCTTCCAATTTGAATTTAATACTGAATCTGATCTGCATAGCGTCCTAGATTACGGATCGGTTAACTTTGATAATTGGATGGTCGCGTATGCCCCGTGGAAAGCAATGGCAGACGCAGACTATCCAAACCTAATACGTTTCTGGATTAGGATAACAGAGATACCGTTCGAGTATAGAGTCGAGGAGGTTTATAGGTTGGTAGCAGGATCCTTAGGCTCAGTAATTACTATTGAGGTTATCAAAGGTCATGTGTTAATAGAGGTTCCATGTTCCAAACCTTTAGTGTTTTCTTCAATCTTAGAGTTTGAAGAAGGTAGAGAATCGAAAGTGATTTTCGAGTATAAGAGACTTGTGGGCTTTTGTTCCCTCTGTTACAGAATGACACACGATGTTAGTGTGTGTTACAAAGCAAAACAAGATATGAAAGAGTCAGCTAATTTACATAGCCGCGGTTTAGGAAACTCTGGAAAAAAATAGGAGCTTCAAGGGGGTAGTAATTAGGGGAAAACGTAACTCGGGATTGGTGTCTAGAGCTGTGACAGCTCGGGATGCTATAGTAGGGATTAAAAGGGGCTGAGAAACAGCAATTATTCAGGCTCCGGTGGAAAAAGAGGTTAATGTACTGGACATTACATCTGTTTTTATTTGTAATGATGCAGCAACTTTGTTAATGACCGAGTTTCCTTTTCAGGGATTAGAAAAAGAGGAAAGTCAGCTGGTGCTTTCTGACTCTAAGGTGAGAAGATCTTTGTTCCATAATGAGTTAAATGGTGAGGTTGGGTCTGCCGCAGGAGAAACTGAGGGAGGTGTTGCAGCTTCTGCGATCTCAACAGATTTGGAAACAGTATTAGATGGGACAGAAAATGATGTCAGGGAGATGCAATGGGTAAGTGGCGAAGATCTGGAAAAGGCGCTGGAGACAGCTGAAATAGAGATAAAAGAGAAGGAAGAGCTGGATAATGATACATATGTGAGATTGGGGCAAACAAGGCCAGATTTAACAGCGGCTGAAGAGGAGCTGATTCATACTGAATTTGTGGCTAAACTGCAGAGTGGGAAAGACGATAATCTGGTTATGCCAACAAATAGAACAGCGAAGATACAGTCTAAGGCTCAGACACCTTTAAGGGGTGTGAGTACAAAGAAGCTAGTGTTACTGGGAACAATATCTCCAAGGAAAACACCAAGAGGGGCTAAATTTAAGGAGATGCATATTAAAGAGCTTGATAAAGGCTCCAAGAAGATGTAGGATGTTATGTTTTGTGATTTTATTTTTTGTTTTGGCTACAGCCTAGTGAGTGGCCTAATAATACTTGGTTGTCGATCTTTTATTGGATTTTTATGGGTTTTTGAAGGTACCAGAATAAAGATAAGTATTTAGTTTACCTTAATATTAATTTTCGAATTTTACTATGAATATAGAATATATAATTTGATTGGGCCACAGCCCATAACCAGTTTTTTGGACTGTTACTAAAACAGTCTAAATGGGCTACTTCTGGGCATTTAAGTGTGGGACTTTTAATTGATGGATGTTCAACATTATTTACTTGGGCCATGATTTTAATGGACTGTGAGAGTGTTAAAATGAGAGAGATAGGTGATGAGCTAAGACCACTTTCATTTTTAATAGGTCGATTAATGCATCTGAAATGTAGAGAGTTGGAAATGGCTCTTTTAATTATTCACTATTAAATGTATTTTCAAACACTTTGTTGGAATTGTCAAGGAATTGGGAATAAGGTTTCAATTAGTTATTTACGGGATATTTGGACAAAATATAAGCCAGATTTCTTATTTTTGTTAGAGACAAAAAACACATTTTTGTTTATGGAAAAAATACAATTACACCTAGGTTATAAATTTTTTACTATGGTGGAACCAGTTGGTAATAGTGGTGGGTTGGCGTTATTGTTTTCTGACAAGTTTAAAGTAAATGTTAATTATAAGGATAAGAATATGATTGATATTTCAATTGAAATCGAAGGTCATAACACTATCATAACGTTTCGGTATTGGGAGCCCGTCCAACGTAATCGGGATTATGTATGTTAATGATGAATTCGAATGGGGATTAGTAGATCAGTACCATGGTTAATCATTGGTGATTTTAATGAATTGACAGAAAATCATGAAAAACAAGGGGGAACATTAAGGAATGCTCTTTCTTTTATGTCGTTTAATAAGATGATTCAGGATTGTGGATTAGTCGAGTTTCCAAAAAAAGGAAATTGTTGGTCGTAGAGCGGAGTTCGTCAAAATGGCGTAGTGCGGTGTATGTTGGACAAAGCTTTTGGAAATGGGGATTGGCATGCCATATTTCCATTATCTCAGGTGGAATACCTGGAGATGATCGGATCTGATCATAGGCCCATTCTTGGACGACTTAAGGATCATATCAAACAAGTCAAAAAGCAATTTATTTTTGACAAGAGGTGGATAGCTAAGGATGGATTCAAAGAAATATTAGAAAGAAGCTGGAAGGGGTTCTCTGATAGAAGTAGGGGGTCAGTGGCAAAGAAAATAAGTTGTTGTCGGTGTGAGATATCACATTGGAGAAGTAAGAATGCTTCTGCATGACGCCAAAAATTAGAACAACTAAAGTAGTGTCTGGAAGACTGTAAAAACCTTCCAGATGACAACCCGAGAGAACTGTTGGAGGCAACAATGCAATTGAAGAAGGCCTATATGGAGGAAGAAGCTTTTTGGAAACAAAAAAGTCGGAATAGATGGTTATTGGAGGGTGATGAGAATACCAAGTTTTTCCATGCCCAGGCACAGCAACGTAGGGCTAGAAATAGAATTGTGGGTCTCCTGAATTCAAAAGGTGACTGGATAACCAAACAGGCGGATCAATTTAGTGAGGCGGCGCATTATTTTAGGGACTTATTCACTAGTATTGGGCAGCAAAAGATTAATTGCGATATTATCGAGACCAAGATAACCGATATTGATAATCAATGGTTGATGCGGGTGGCAACTGAGGAAGAAGTTAAAACCGCATTATTTATGATGGATTCGGGTAAGTCACCGGGTCCGGATGGTATGACAGCTTTGTTCTTCCAATATTCTTGGGAGATGGTAAAGGCCGATTTAGTACTTTTGGTTAATGATTTTCTAACCCGGGGTTTTTTTAGCGCAGTTTGAACAAGACAAATATTTGTCTGATCCCGAAACTAGTGTGGCCTACGAGAATAACTGATTTCAGGCCAATTAGTTTATGTAATGTTGGGTACAAGTTAATATCTAAGGTTTTGAGTCTACGGTTAAAGAGATTATTTCCAAAGTTGATTTCGGAAACTCAATCGGCCTTTATCCCAGGACGGTTGATTTCTGACAATATATTAATTTCACAGGAAATGTTCCATGCTTTGCGCACAAATGATTCAGTTAGAGGTAGGTATATGGCTATCAAAACTGATATGAGTAAGGCCTACGACAGGATTGAATGGAGTTTTGTTAGAGCCCTACTCTGTCAAATGGGTTTTTGTGAGAAATGGGTGACATGCATAATGTTTTGTCTTACATGAGTGGAATACTCAGTGCTTATTAATGGTGCCCCAAGGGGTTGTATTATTCCTAAGAGGGGACTCAGACAAGGGGATCCCTTATCACCGTATATATTTATACTATGTACCGAATGGTTAATCTGTAGATTACAGATGGCTGAGAAACAGAATTTGTTTACACGGCTAACCATAGCCCGGGCGAGTCTGCCTATTTCCCATCTTCTGTTTGCAGATGATAGTTTGTTTTTCTGTAAGGCAACGGTAGACGAAGCCCGACAGATTTTATTGATCTTAAAAGAGTATGAACTGATTTCTGGTCAACAAATTAATTTCGAGAAATCATCTATACAATTTGGTCACGCGATATTGGAGCCGATAAAAATGGAGATACAACAGGTGTTAGGGATCACTAGGCTGGGAGGTATGGGAACGTACTTATGACTCCCAAAAAATCTAGGGGGGCAAAGACAAAAGTGTTTGTTTTTATACGGGAAAAGCTACAAGCTCGTATTTGTAATTGGTCGACTAGATTCTTATCAAAAGCTGGGAAAGAGGTGTTGATTAAGTCTGTTCTCACAGCTTTACCAACATATGGCATGTCCTGCTATAGGCTACCCCAAGGAATAATCCAGAGTTTAATCTCGGCAATAGCTGATTTCTGGTGGTCTGGGTCAGGAGAATCTGGCGGAATACATTGGCGTCGATGGGGGGTATTAGGTAAACCTAAGATAGTAGGTGGTCTGGGCTTCCGGAAATTAGAGGAGTTTAATACAGAGATGTTCGCAAAACAATTATGGTGTCTCTTAAATTATCCGGATTCTCTATTGGCAAAGGTGCTGAAGGGCAAGTATTATAAGGATCAATGTCTTCTAGAGGTACATTTGAAGGGCTTACCCTCATATGGGTGGCGCAGTTTGCTTTCTGCCAAAAATTTGATGGAGAAGGGCGGCATTCGGAAAATTGGAAACAGGAGAACAATTCACGTGTGGTATGATTTGTGGATACCAGACATGGTCCCGACACCGGCGAGATGGTCAAATTTGATTTTATACCCAGATCTAACTGTAGATCAATTTATTGATAAATCTAGGGGTACATGGAAGGAGATTTTAGTTAGACAATATTTTGAACCGCACGATGTAGATTTGATTCTTGGTATTCCCATTCCAATCAGAGACCGTCAAGATTATTGGGGATGGCATTACACGTCTACAGGTAGATATTCGGTAAAGTCGGGATATTGCCTAGCTGAACAGCTGGCATAGATGGATAACTTTCAAGTGGGTCCCGGATTTGAGGCCTTATATAGTAGTGTTTGGAAACTAACATGTCCAAACAAGATTAAACACTTCCTCTGGCAAATACTGTCAGGTTGTATTGCGGTAAGTCAGAACATAGCTAGGAAAAGGATTATTTTTGACCCTAGGTGTGCCCGCTGTGAAGAGGAACAAGAGTCTATTAACCATGCTCTGTTCCTGTGCCCGCCGGCTCTTCAGGTTTGGGCTCTGTCCTGTATCCCATCGCCACCGAGTACGTTTCATGGTGCGTCGATTTGGTTTAATTTGGATTATTTACTCAGGCTGATGACAGTCAAGGTGGAATATCAGGTATTCCCTTGGATATTATGGCAACTCTGGAAAGCGAGAAATGAGTTATGCTTCTCGAGTAAGGTTCTGGATCCACAACGAGTGTTGAGTACTGCTGTTGCTGATTACGCAGAATGGTCCTCAGCAAGTTTAAGGGTGTCACATAGTACTGACCGTCCTTTAACTAGGATTTCTGTCAGAAAATCTCACTTTGTTTTCCCTACCACAGCTAATATGCATTTCACAGGCTTTAAGTGCTTTGTGGATGCGTCCTGGAAGATTACCGACCGGTTCTCCGGTTTAGGTTGGTACTGCTTCTCAGATTCAGTGGGTGGAGAACAAAAGGGAGCCAAGAGTGCCTCAAGAAGTCTTTCGGCTACACACGCGTAGGTGGAAACGGTAATATGGACGATGGAATCATTGGTGGCTTTTCACGTCTCAGAAGTGGAACTGTCGACGGACTGTGAGACGGCGGTGAGGATCTTGGAGCAACCGGAAGATTGGCATGCTTTCATTCCACACCAGGAGAGGTTCGAGCGGCTCTGTGCTTCCTTCATGGGCTTCTCATTGTTAGTTATTCCAAGGCCACTTAATTATAAAGCGGATTCTTTGGCTAGACGGGCAAGAGAATTCCTTTATGATCGGTGATCTTGTGGGTGAGGGTTTTCTTATTTGATTGTTATGCCGTTGTCAAAAAAAAAAACCATATTCGGTAAAATTAATTTAAATTTTGATCCAGACTTCTCTTTAATTTTCTGAAAAAACTTATCCTATTTTTTTTTGTTCCAGAGTTCATGTGACTTAGCTAAACGATCAATATTCATAAACTCTTTTTCTTTCGAT
This sequence comes from Lepidium sativum, assembly GCA_023374145.1. Lineage (NCBI taxonomy): Eukaryota > Viridiplantae > Streptophyta > Magnoliopsida > Brassicales > Brassicaceae > Lepidium > Lepidium sativum. The sequence goes on along the minus strand of JAKUCM010007391.1, from coordinate 6,118 downwards.
AACTAATTTAGTTTTTATGTTTCTTTGTTTAATATCATTTGCCTATGATGCTATTTTGTTTTTGCTTGATCATTTTTTTAATATTTTTACAGTTATTTGTCTCATTTAATTGTAAATTTTGTAAAATTTTGTGTCAAATGACTAACAAATGCCAAACTCTTTTTAGTCTACTGGTTATATGTTCTACTGGTTATATGTTCTAGTTAATAACCTAGATATTAGAAGTTGAGAAATAAGGGGTTAAAAGAAAAAGTCTAGTGTCAAATTTACAATATTATAAAAACACATTCAATGGAGATGTTTATATGAGGTTCTTAGGATTAAAAAAAATTAAAAAAAAGTAAAAAAAACTAGAGGAGAGAAGAGAGAAATGGTTCTTAAATCTCTTAAACAAAAGACTCATCTTTCAATTTTTACATACCTAAAATACACATGTACTTATCTAATTGAACTAATTTTTTAAAGAAAATAAAATTAAAAAAAAAAAGTTTGTTAAAATATTTATATTTTGATATTAAAAATCTCAAATCAAGATACATCTTTTGGAGATGGTGTAAGACATCCTATGTTTTCGGTTCTTTGGACTTGGGTTTTTTTCTTTCCACAGTTCGTTTGACTTAGCTAAACAGTCAATATTCATGAACTCTTTTCTTTTGGTCATTAATTGATTTTTATTTTATTTTGTTTAATATCCTTTGCCTAGGATGCTCTTTTGTTTTGCTTGATAATTCTATATGACTTGATTGTTTGGTATTCTACCGTTAATTGTCTATTTGTCTTCATGTAATTATGGTTTTTGAAAATTGTAGTAACGAATTTACAATATTGCGACGAAACAACAGTCTCCTACTTTTATCACCGTAAAACCAAGTTTCTATACGAATCAACGTAATCCCAAAAATTATTTTAGTTCTTAATAAAGTTCTCATGTTAAAAAAGTTATGCATCTATGAAATTTGTATTCAGATTTCTATTCCAAATTACAAATTTAAAATAGGGATATTAATCGCTCTGGCCGCTAATTGTTTGATCACTGAAAAAGCTAACTTTTCTAGATCCTTTTCCATGGTTAATGTTCTTATTTTATTTTCCATGGTTAAATCGTTGAAGAAAGAAGAAAGAAAATGATATAGGTCCCAAGATGACATTTATTTGTTAAAACATATACGTAGATATATTATGAATTTATAATCTAATATTCATATTAACTTTGTCTAAATAATAATAATTACATGCTTTGATTCACAACCAAAACCCAAGTAGATATGATTTTATATCTAAACACCTTAGATTAGATAGTTATCATAATCCACCTACTACTCTCATCTCTAAGTTCACTATTAGAAACATGAGGATCAAATTGTTTCAAAAGGACAAAAGAAATCAATATATACAACAAATCATATACAGGATCAGAGTTAAAAATCCAATTAAAGAACACAAATTGAACTAAAGATGATTATTATTATTAATAAGTATAGAAAACGATCAGAAAATCATGTGTAAAAAAAAGTAAGGAATCAAATATGATTCAGGAACTACAAGTCTCTACTCCTTCCTTCGTTTCTTATGAACATGGTTTTGATTATCAACAAATAAAGTCTCTACCTCTTGACTTCCAACGTCGGTGGCTTCAAAAAACCGAAGATCTTTAGACAGTTTTTTTCTTTCTTGTAAGAGAAACCTCACGAGGTCGCTTCCTTGGTGGAGGAGGACAAGTTTCAATCTCTGGGATCTTATGATCGCTTGAAGTTGGAGTACACAGAGATTGATCTAAGAACTCTTCTTTGTTTGATGTGTCTTGTTGTTGATGATGATCCTCTTCGTCTTGGCTTCTGGGTTTGTTCTCTACTGTGTTTTCTTCTTCTTGGGGCTCGAGAACCTTAGACATGGTCACATGGATGTCAAAGTTTCGTAAGTTATTTTACCTTCCAAAAGAAAGAATATTAATTTTCAAAGTGAATTGGAATCTAGAAAGTGATAGGCAGAGAGATAGAGAGAGAAATAAAGTTTTAAAGAGTTTGTATTTTGCGAAATGTCCACGTATTAGTCTTCAATGAATATTCGGATATTCAATGCTTTTTGTGCAACTTTAATTGTCTGAGAATTAGAAGTGAAAACTTTTCAACTGCTTTATGTTCTAAACCTTACAATTGCAGGAGACAATTTTGTTAGCTAGATTAAAACAAAATTCGCCGTTAATCTATAACTCTTTAAAACTCTATACAGAAATTATTTAATTCTATAATATTAAACTTAATCAATTAGACTTAACTACTTGAAGACTTAACATATGACTAAAAAAACATTCTTCGAATTTTTATTTTATTTTATTAATTATTAGTTCAATACAGACTTAAAGTTTCTTTTATAGCTTTCCAACTGTAATATAAAGAGATTGAACCATTAATGTTAGAGCGATTAGCTGAGTTATATAAACTAAAGAAGAGTTTGACATATGGAATATATGTATCTCTATGCTGCATATTAAATTTAAATATAAATTTGGTTTTAACCATTTAAGAATGAATAAATAGAAAGTTGAGATTAAATGGAGAAGCTTATCCAAAATATTAAGTCATATGTCACATCATTCTTCGATGGTATGTCTAAATACGTACAAATGGAAAGCATAGGATACCATTTCATGAATTAAATAAAAATGAGATTTTTTCATATTTATAATTGACGTCCACTTTCCGACTCGCCGTTTGTCAGCATTCTCTGCTTCACAGTCTATCGGATAAAACCACTAAGATACGGCCATGTCATCATCCACTTTGGTTATATTGAGAGTTGATAAATGAACAAATAATAGAGATGCAAGGCTAAATTACTCTGCTTCATAATATTTTGTTATATAACCACAAGTTATTTGATCAATCAAACTGAAACATGTGTTTTTATTTTACAAGTATATATGTAGATGTCGGCATTTAGTGTCAACATCAAATGGTCGTTCAAGTCTATGAAACACGTCCTGACATTAAATGTAACAAAGGTTAGATGCTATGTATATAGATTTTTAATGAAATGGTCGATTAATGAACCGAGTTTTGTTATCTGTTTGTATTGTTTATAACTAAGAGGTTGTACATCCTCTTAAGGCGGAGACCATACCATGTTAAATAGTCTCTTCCCACCCTGTATCGAACCTGTGCTATATATATTTCAAGGATCAAAAACAATTAATTGGAACAACTCATCTTTGATATCGAGTTTTGTTAATGAGGAAGAAGAAGATCTTAGAAGGTAATCTGGGTGAATCTGATAAGTCCCACAAATATAAAAGTTCATGGAAGACTTACATATCATGTTAAAACATTTGTATTTATAAGGACGGAGATTTCCAACATCATATAGAGTCAGCTAAATCTAAAAACAATGCTACAAGTTTTGAGTAAGAATCGAATTCGAGTAAATCTTGATTGTCATCCATCTATATTACTACCACTATTGGACTATGAAAATAGTTTATATATATTTTTCCTTTCACAAGAGTTGAACCCAAGAAAAATGATCATTTTTGTTTGAGTTTCTCTTGTTCTATTCTAAATTATAACTTTTAAAACTCAAATAGAGCTATTTCTCTAGCGACATTCTTTAACTTGGAGCATATGAGGAAGACTCTTGTAATGCTGCAAATATTTTTGAAACTTCATAAGCCCTTAAAAAGTTTTACGAAATTGATCCGTTAAAAGTTAATTGTCGTCTTCCTTTAAGGTTATCATTGGTCATCAGGGTGATGTAGGGGCCATGAAACTGTACATTCTTTTTTTTGCTAATAACTCGTCCTCTCTCTCTATTCTTTCTTCTACTTTTTTTCTTTTGGTCAGAACGCGTTTTGTTTTTGACTCTCATTAAATTAGTGGTAATCATGCTTACTCTATTCAAAACTATTTTAATTACTTTATAGCTTTGGAGTTTTAAGTATTTGCGTTTGACAAATCTGAGTTATAATATTTGTGTATCTCTCAAAGCTTGATGTTATATTGATTGTGAATTGAATATATGGTTAAAAACTGTACAAGACATTGGGTAGGACTGCAGAGAAGACAAATAAACAGTGATATAATTGATCAAACAAGCAAAAGTGAGGGAAAATTTTGTCATATCAAGTCTGTACTATGAACTGCAGATGAAGGCAAACAATATCAAAAATAGTGACATATCTGTAACCAAGAATAGAGAAACGCACAGTCGTTTTGCAGCAGAGAGATAAAAAGGTAGAGAGAGTTGGGGTAAAATACGTTTTGCTCTTCTTCTCTCTGTTCAATTCTCTTAAATGCTGTAACACATTAAGCAGACATTAGGAGCTGAGTGTGAAAACTAAATCTTGGCTTCATTAAGGTCAAACCCAACTCATAACTTCGTCTTTTTTCTCTCTCTTTTTGTTTGTTTGTTAACTAGCGAACTCATAACATTATTTCAATTTCTCGTTTATTAGGTATGATTATTTCTGTGAGTGATTTGAGCATCATTAGAATCCGTCATAAATTTTTTAATTTTTTGGCAAGACAAGTGAAAGTTGTCTAATCTCTAGTATCATGTTGCTGACGAAAAGGATAATCGAAACAGTTGGAAGAGAAGATAAAAAAGAAGTAAGAGTTAAACACATGTCACCTTTTTCTTTGTCGGCTTCCAAATCATTATTTATTTTTATATTTTCTTCTGTCATCACCAGTTATTTTCTAATTAAATTATTTTACCGGCACAAAAACCTGGGGAATGAAATTTTGAAGAAGAAGAAGAGATTCAATTCAGATCTGTTTTTGTTATTGCTTGAAGTTTGTTTGATCTGATCGGATGTATTGGGGAGAGATATAATCTATACGGTGGTAATGGCTTCCATTCCGTCTGAAAACGGCGTGGATGGAGATGATGAAAGAGAGGATGAAGAAGAGGAAGAAGACGAAGAAGAAGAAAATGGTGACGACGTTGAGGAAGAACCACGCCTGAAATATCAACGGATTGGTGGCAACGTACCTGCGTTGCTATCTAACGATGCTGCTTCTTGCATCGCTGTTGCCGCTCGGATGATCGCTCTTGGTACTCACGACGGAACCGTGCATATTCTCGATTTCCTTGGGAATCAGGCGAGTATTTTAGTGATTTCAGATGTCTAGATTTTGAATTTTTGGCTTGGAGTTTTAGTGTTTATCTGATGAACTGAAGTCGATTAGATGGTACTGGAACAGTTTAGTTAGTTTCCTCAACCTTCAAATTTTCTTCTTCTTTTTCTGCTTTATGGTTTGTTCAGGTAAGAGAATTCCGTGCTCACTCTGCCCCGGTTAATGACCTCAACTTTGACACAGAGGGAGAGTATATCGGAAGTTGTTCAGACGATGGGTCTGTCGTTATCAACAGCCTTTTCACTGATGATGAGAAGTTGAAATTTGAATATCATCGCCCTATGAAGGCCATTTCTTTGGACCCAGATTACACTAAAAAGCAATCTAAGAGGTTTGTAGCTGGTGGCTTGGCTGGTCACTTGTATATGAACTCCAAGAAGTGGTTTGGCTTTAGAGACCAGGTTTGTGAGAATGTGGGTTAATTACGTTTTGGAATAAAAAACATACTCAGAGGATTTGATAGAGCCTAACCTTGTAGGTACTGCATTCTGGGGAAGGTCCAATCCATTCTGTAAAATGGAGAGGAAATCTCATCGCTTGGGCTAATGATTCTGGTGTTAAAATTTATGATACAGCCAACAACCAGCGTGTTACATTTATTGAAAGACCACGGGGAAGTCCTCGGCCTGAGGCTTTGCTTCCTCACTTGGTTTGGCAGGTTAGTCTGGATAACTCATTTTGTTTGTTTTTACTCTTTCAATTTCATCTCGATGAGTTTTTATGTAACAGTGGCATTGATTTAAAGGGATATTTTTATTATGATTCAGGACGACACGTTCCTTGTTATTGGTTGGGGAAGATCTGTTAAAATTGCTTCAATTAAGCCAGACCAGCAAAATCCTGGAACCTATAGGCAGATACAGATGTCTAGTCTAAATCAAGTGGATATTGTGGCATCTTTCCAAACCAGCTATTACATTTCAGGGATTGCTCCCTTTGGTGATTCGCTAGTTATTCTTGCTTATATACCGCTGGAAGAAAATGGT
>JAKUCM010007390.1:0-19475 GCA_023374145.1 Lepidium sativum | reverse complement strand
TTTGAATTATGAATTTTCAGTTATTTTTATTACATATTAAATTTTCCCATTGACAGAAAAAATGAATATTTTCCAGTCCTTTTTTTCTTAACATCTCATGCGGCGTAATGACATTAAAACTACTTGTAATCTAGTGTATCATAACTAAACCAGTAAAACAGTTTAAAAAGATCAATCTATTAATTACTAATTCAAAGCTTTTAATCATATGATTTTTTTTTGTCAACAACAAATTATATTGAACCACAATTAACCGGTCTAATAATTAAATTCTTACATAATATAAGTTGAAAATTCGATTCTTGATGGTAAAAATGAAACGGCTTAAATAAATTTATTACAGAAAACTATTTGCATCGTATGATTAGTCAAAAGCCTGCAATACCACTAAGTTTCATTCCACATGCTAAACTTTCTTTTGTCACGATTATATTTCTCATAATTAACATTTCACATGCACTCTGTACATATATGTCGTGATTCATGTACACATAATACGATATTATATGTAAATAAAAATACCAAAAAAAAAAAATCGAAGAAGAAATTATTTTAATTACCGTCAATAAAGTGTGGAGCGAGTCGACGCGGTTATAATAAACCGAGTCACAACACGCGACCTCACATATATTAAAAATTAAGATTTAGTATGTCACAAATCTCAAATCGTCATTTGTTGTTAATTTGATCTGAGTTAGTTTAGTTTAATCGAATTTGGTAATGTAAACTCGTTTTCATCTTCGAAAAATACAGCTGTCTTCCTAATTCTTATGTCACATATTTTTGGACATTTGACTTTACTTATGTATAATCACTCTTTATAGAACTTTTTTTAGCTAATTAAAGTTTTAGTTACATTTCTATGTATGATTAAGTGTTATTAATTTTACTATATATTTATAGTTTCTATTTGTATTACTTTGTAAAAAATAGAAATGTTCTGGCACCACATTGTAATAAAAATGATCGGAAAATTGTGGTCCTCGTCCCATAAATATCGTATAACAATTAGTATTTTTTTATAGCTTTCGTGTAACTATTAACTTTGAATTATTTTATATCTTTTTGTTGACTGTATATGATATTATTATACATAACTTAAAAATTTTACAGAATGTCGGTAAATACAAAAATATATCTAGAAAATGATTGTGGTAGATGTCATTGTGATTAACATAGCTTAACAAGCATCCTATAGTTAATTGAATCAATTTCTAATTATCAATTGTTATTAATTTGGCTTTATTTCAATTGGAGTGGTTGGAGATTAGTTTTCTCACACTGTGGAAATTTCCTGATCTATTTTTTTTGGTTAATTATTAAAATAAGAAAACCAATAATTGCCAGCTGACAGGTAAATTAAAATAATAAAACTATACAAACTAATAAAACTATACAAAAATCATATTTATTTTTGTAAGATATTGAATTAGTCACTTGTGAACAAAGCCCACCTCTAACGGACTACTTTTTTTTAACACTATAAAAACAACTCATTTCCATGCAGAAACACAATCAATTACTTCTTCTTCTTCCCTCTTCTAACATTTTTCTCCCGATCTTATTCTTCCTTTGATAATTTGGAGAAAAATAGTTTAAAACCGGAAGTGATAATTATCCGGTGAAGAATGGCGACTCCGACATGGAGTCATGCCAAGGCTCAATGGGTAATGCCATGATGGCGTTACTCGTTGGCTCGGCTATGGCTGATCCTTATATGTATAGCTCTCCTCCACCACCTTATGAGTATAAGTCTCCACCACCTCCGGTTAAATCTCCTCCATCTCCTTATGAATATTCATCGCCACCACCTCCTGTTAAGTCTCCTCCACCACCGTATTACTATCATTCACCGCCGCCTCCGGTGAAATCTCCACCTCCTCCTTACGTAATACAGCTCACCTCCTCCTCCAGTTAAGTCTCCACCACCACCGTATTACTATCACTCTCCACCTCCCCCGGTGAAGTCTCCACCACCACCATATGTATACAGCTCTCCACCTCCTCCAATGAAGTCTCCTCCACACCATACTATTATCACTCTCCACCTCCTCCAGTGAAGTCTCCACCACCACCATATGTATACAGCTCTCCACCTCCTCCAATGAAGTCTCCTCCACCACCATACTATTATCACTCTCCACCTCCTCCAGTAAAGTCTCCACCACCACCATATGTATACAGCTCTCCCTCCCACCTCCTCCAATGAAATCTCCTCCACCACCATACTATTATCACTCTCACCTCCTCCAGTGAAGTCTCCACCACCACCATATGTATACAGCTCTCCACCTCCTCCAATGAAGTCTCCACCACCTCCATACTACTACCACTCTCCTCCTCCTCCGGTGAAGTCTCCTCCTCCACCATACTACTACCATTCTCCTCCTCCTCCAGTGAAGTCTCCTCCTCCTCCATACTACTATCACTCCCCACCTCCTCCAGTGAAATCTCCAACCACCACCATACTACTATCACTCTCCTCCCCCTCCGGTGAAGTCTCCTCCTCCTCCTTACTACTACCACTCCCCACCTCCTCCTGTTAAGTCCCCACCACCACCCATATTACTACCATTCACCACCTCCTCCGGTGGAAAGCACCATTACCACCGTACTACTACCACTCACCTCTCCTCCAGTTAAATCTCCACCACCACCATACTACTACACTCACCACCTCCTCCAGTGAAATCTCCTCCTCCTCCTTATTACTACCCACTCTCCACCCTCCTCCAATGAAGTCTTCACCACCACCATACTATTACTCATCTCCTCCTCCTCCAAAGAAATCTCCACCACCACCACCAAAATCTTACCCACCACCATACTACTACTCATCACCACCACCACCACCAAAGTCATACTCTCCTCCTTACTACTACTCATCACCACCACCCTCCGATGTCTTACCCTCATCCTCACCCATACCCACATCCACTTGTCTTCAAGGTCGTTGGTAAAGTCTACTGTTACAGATGTTACGACTGGACTTACCCCAAAAAGTCTCATGACAAGAAGCATCTCGAAGGTAAACTAAACCTTTCACATGTCATTACTTCATTCATTAATTATTTAATATTTTTTTCATCTTAGCAAGTTCCTTAATTATAGCATTTAGATAACGAGCACTACATATATAGTATATATGGTGGTTAGTGTGGAAAAAAGAAAACGATTAAGTCAAGAAAAAGACAAGAATCTGTTATTGACTTAAAACAATCCAAAGAGATCGACCAAGCAAAATTGATTTTTGTAGATACCAACTAAAAGGACATAACTAATAGAATAATATTGTTTTTGTCTTATAGGTGCTGTTGTGGAAGTGACTTGTAAGGCCGGTGACAAAACCGTGAAGGCATACGGAAAGACCAAAAACAACGGTAAATACGCAATCACCGTTAAGGGATACAACTACCGTAAGTACGGTGGAGATGTTTGCACGGCCAAGCTTCACGCACCACCTAAGGGTTCACCATGTAACATTCCAACTGATTACCATATGGGTAACAAAGGTGCTAAACTTCATGTGAAGTCCAAGACTAAGTATGAGGTTGTGCTTGTTGCAAACTCCTTTGCTTATGCATCTAAGAAACCTTACGGAGAATGCCACAAACCCAAACCTACTCCTTACCATCCTCCTTACTACTACAAGTCCTCCACCACCACCATCTCCTGTGTACTACTACAAGTCACCACCACCACCGTCTCCTACCTATGTGTACAAATCTCCACCACCACCAACTCCTACTTATGTTTACAAGTCTCCACCACCACCAACCCCGACTTACGTTTACAAGTCACCTCCTCCTCCAACTCCACACTATGTTTACAAGTCTCCGCCACCACCGACCTCCGACTTATGTCTACAAGTCTCCACCACCACCAACTCCGACTTACGAATACAAGTCTCCACCTCCTCCAACTCCACACTATGTTTACAAATCTCCACCACCACCAACTCCGACCTACATTTACAAGTCGCCACCCTCTCCAACCCCGACATACGTGTACAAGTCGCCACCTCCTCCAACCCCTACATACGTCTACAAATCTCCACCACCACCAACTCCAACATACGAGTACAAGTCTCCACCACCGCCCCACTCCAAAATATGTTTACAAGTCGCCACCACCCACCACTCCGACCTACGTATACAAATCACCACCGCCACCAACTCCGATTTACGAATACAAGTCACCACCTCCTCCAACCCCCTACATATGTCTACAAGTCTCCACCAACCCCGACTTACGTACACAAGTCTCCACCACCACCAACTCCAACCTATGTTTACAAGTCACCACCACCTCCAAACTCACACTCCTGCACCATACTATTACCATTCACCACCTCCTCCGGTCAAGTCTCCACCACCACCATACTACTACCACTCTCCACCTCCTCCGTGAAGTCTCCACCACCACCATACTACTACCACTCTCCACCTCCTCCGGTGAAGTCTCCTCCTCCACCTTACTATTACCATTCACCACCTCCTCCAGTCAAATCTCCACCACCACCATACTATTACCACTCCCCACCTCCTCCAGTAAAATCTCCACCACCGACCATACTATTACCATTCACCACCCCACCAATGAAGTCTCCTCCACCACCATATTACTATCACTCACCACCTCCTCCAGTAAAAATCTCCACCACCACCCATACTACTACCACTCACCACCTCCTCCTGTGAAGTCCCCACCACCACCATACTACTACCACTCTCCACCTCCTCCAGTGAAGTCTCCACCACCACCATACTACTACCACTCTCCACCTCCTCCGGTGAAGTCTCCTCCTCCACCTTACTACTACCATTCACCACCTCCTCCAGTAAAATCTCCACCACCACCATACTACTACCACTCACCACCTCCTCCCTGTGAAGTCCCCACCACCACCATACTACTACCACTCTCCACCTCCTCCAGTGAAGTCTCCACCACCACCATACTACTACCATTCTCCACCTCCTCCGGTGAAGTCTCCTCCTCCACCTTACTACTACCATTCACCACCTCCTCCAGTCAAATCTCCACCACCACCATACTACTACCATTCCCCACCTCCTCCAGTAAAATCTCCACCACCACCATACTATTACCATTCACCACCCCCACCAGTGAAGTCTCCTCCACCACCATACTACTACCACTCTCCGCCTCCTCCAGTAAAATCTCCACCACCACCATACTACTACCATTCACCACCTCCACCAGTGAAGTCCTCCTCCTCCACCATACTACTACAGCTCACCACCACCTCCAGTGAAATCTCCACCACCACCATACCATTACAGCTCACCACCACCTCCAGTGAAGTCTCCACCACCACCATACCATTACACCTCACCACCACCTCCCAAGGAATCCCCACCACCAACTTACCTTTACAGTTCTCCACCACCACCAGTAAAATCTCCCCCACCTCCAGTTTACATCTACGCCTCTCCTCCACCTCCTACCCACTACTAGGCTCAGTAAATTCAACCAAATTTCCTCATTATTCAAGTAAGTTCAACACTCCTACATTTAATTCAATCTTATCATCCGTCAATATGTCATTTTACTAAAGTCGCAGTTTTCTACTTCACAGGTTTTCTTTTAAAAAATGGAATAAAGGAAGGGTCAAAGTCAAAGAGCAGAAGAAGCGAACCAAATAAGGATCATCGCGTGGAAATCAGAAATGATAAATCTGTAACAATGATCCACACCACTTCCTCTGCTTCAATGTCGCTCATCTTCCACTTGTGCATCATCTTCTTCGCGTCTTCATCGAGTCGAATTGTTTCCAAGACCCCTTTAGATCGTATTGTTGTTAAGTGAAAAAATGGGTTTCGTAATTTATTTGTTGTGCATACACATTTTCTCTTTTGTTATTTTTCCTTTAATGTAATAAGAGAGTTGTTAGCAAATTTTATAAAGTGTTCAGTTTCTTCTATGTTTCGACTCTGCTTTTCTATCTTTAAACATAGTTACACAGACATTCTTTTGAGTTGGACACAGCATCAGTTCCATGAAAGTTGTCATTGCTTCAAACTCTGGAAAGTGGAACTAACACATCTGATTGATCTTATTGGTCTTTTTCATTTATTGTCTTATGTATTACGTCAGAGAATCACTTTCATTCAACTAATTTCCACCTGCAATTTTTGAATTTTATACAACACATATTCCTCTACTTTTTATTTTTAAGAAAAAAACAGAGCCCAATTGGACAAAACAGAGTCTCCACAAAAAACCAAAAACAATATTATTGGCAAAAGGCTAGAACACAAAAAATACTATATTCTTTTTTATATTTTAGTTTCTATAAAGTAAATTTATCAAAAATAATAAATTGAACCAAAAACATATGTAAACCGGAACCAAAAGAAACGTTGAAGAAATTGGTGGGCTGTACTTTGGGCTTTGACTTAAGGCCCATTAACACTGACTACAACGGGTTTGGTATCTTTGCCAACACCGTCATTTCTAAATCACTCTAAAATTATTATTTGTGTGATAACCTGTTTAAATACTTACGAAACAACCACAAAAACTGAAAAATTGTATTTTTTTGTTAACAAATAAAATTTTTTGATCATAACAAAATTTGATATATAACTTAAACTTTTAAATAGTGCATGAAAAAATTTGAAGCTACTATCATATACTTAGTTAAATCAGAAGTAAACCAATTATACTATCTATTTATTGACAAAAAATACCATTAAATGAAACATTTTTGTTTATTTATTTATAAAATATGGTTAATGGAAGAAGTAATTATGGTTTCACAATTAATTAAATGAAATAATAAGAAAAAGAGTTGACTATCTATGTTTTCCTCAAAATTATCAAAAATAATTAGATGTACCCAATTTTTTGTTTCGATAAATTTGAATACTAATTTTTCCACTTGATTTAAATTGATTTAATTGATATTGTACCGATATCTTATAAATGTATACTATACCAAAATTAAATTTGTTTACTCTTTAACTCATATATGCTTCAATGTTCATCAAACTATTTTAATTTTGAGGAGATTTCCTAAGAAAAATGAAGAAGTTGTGAATTTTCAGATGCCAAAAAGGAAAATAAACGATGAACATACGTACATGATTCGGAAGGCCTTAAGTTTTTGCGCTGTCTATTATTATTATTATTATTATTATTATTATTATTATTATTATTATTATTATTTTTTATTTTATTATTATTATTTTTTTTTTGTCAAACGAACAGTAAAAAGTAATAAAGTTAGAAAGCATATTAGAAGCTTCAGGAGTGATGCCCAACAACTCTCCCTAACCGTGCCAGCGCATCGGCCTTCGAATTCAGCATCCGTGGGATTACAGATAAGGAGCACACCTCGAAACTAGACCGCAACCGCTGGAACTCCTGATAGGTCTCAAACGCCGGCCACTCCGCTGGATGGTTAAGGATGTGCTACACCATCACACAATCAGTAGACATCTCCACCTCCTTAATTTGATGTTTTGCCAGTGCCCCAAAGCCCGAATGGCTGCTTGCACCTCTACGTGCAGAACCGTAAGACTACGATACCCCTGCTCCGATCCTGATAATAATCCGTCCACTGAATCTGGAAAAGATATCCACCCGAATCCAGAATACTGATCGGTGTCATTATTATTATTATTATTATTATAGTTTTCATCTTTTATTATTTACTTTTCTATTGTCTATTTAATTATTTATTTATCTATTGAATTTTCCCTTTTTGGCTGCTGTTTTCCTCTGTATCTATCTCTCTCTCTAAACCCGACACTTTTAGAGAGAAGAACGAAAGTGCGGAAGCCTAACGCAGAGGACAGGAGAACAATCTCCATCTTCTTAAGCTTCCTTTGGCATTTTTGCTCTCTTTATCTATATCGGCGTTTCTTCTTCTTCGTATCTGTGCCTCACAGATCCGTGATCCGATTCTGGTCAAGTTTACTTTTCTCCAGGTACGATCCAGCTGTTTTAACAAGAGATTTCTATTTTTTTATTTTTTTTATTTTAGGTTTCTCTTTGGATTTCATTAGATCTGTTTTCGTTTTTTGAATTCATCTAGCCTTTTGGTTGTTGGATGTGATTCTTTTGACGATCTATTTTGCGGAAGTATATCTAGGGACGCTATTTTTATTTCGATTGAGATCTGTAGGAGGTGCATTTTTGAATGTGAATCTTCCTGTTAATTGATTTGGTTTGTTACCGTTTGAAATTGAGTCTGCTTAGAACCCGATTATGATTTGAGTTCTTCCTGTTATTCGTTTGATTGGGTAGAGTTGAGAGTTTTTGTTTCGAGTTAATGGTTTTCACTTCCCTGAGATTTTCTTAGGTTAATCTGAATGACGAGAAAATGATCATGGTCACATCATTTTGCTGATTGATTTGTGGCGGTTTTTCAGTTCAATGATCTGATTCATGTGGGTCTTACGGTTGTTTAGTTGGAATCATCTTCTATTAAATCTGTGTAAGCTTGTATGGTGATGGTCATAAGCTAAAAAAGTGTGGTTATGCTGAAGAATTGTTCATTGTGAATGAAGTTTTTTTGTTCCTTTTCTTATTCTATCTTTTGGTGGTGATATATGTCTTTGTTTGGAACGTTGACAGCTAAGGTGGCCATACTAGTTTTACAATAGAATCCATAGAAGGCGCATAAAACATTCAATATAAGAATCAGCTATTCGTGGAACACCTACGAAGATGAAGAAAGTCTTCGGTCAAACTGTCAGAGACCTGTAAGAATTATAGTGTCTGAAATTTACTGATACTCTCAAAGATCAATTTCTGTGTAGTTTGTTTATTTTTTCATTAACGATCTTGATTTTATGTTCCATCTATTCAGTAAAAGAGAGGTAAACAAGAAAGTGCTCAAAGTGCCTGGAATAGAACAGAAGGTAAGGATGCTCTTTGCTTCTTCTCTGTTGTTTTTATTGAAATTCTGCCGAACCCAAGATTTTGTTTTAGATCTACTATGGTTGAGTTGATCAATTTAAATAGATAAGCTTATCTTTATTGACTCCTCGTCTAACTAATAATTTAAAGCGAGATTTCCAACATATATTCATGCTGTTTGTCTGCCTTGCCTCTCCTTTTCCTCTTCAGGTTCTAGATGCTACAAGCAATGAGCCATGGGGTCCACATGGATCACTTCTTGCTGATCTTGCACAAGCTTCAAGAAATTAGTAAACTAAAAGCCACCCTTCAACTGCTATATTTTACTGTAACTATGACATTGATCATAGAAATTTTACTACTCTTGCAGCCATGAATACCAGCTGATTATGGGGGTCATATGGAAACGTCTTAGCGACACTGGGAAAAACTGGCGGCATGTCTATAAGGTAAACGATATAAATGCACTTCTGGTTTAATCTTTGTTTATATAATTCTGTAACAGTGGCGGGATTATTTTCTATTGTTTACCTCCTTGCTCTCCCCTTCAGGCTTTGACAGTTTTGGAATACATGGTAGGCCATGGGTCAGAACGCGTGATAGAAGATATCAGAGAACGTGCATATCAAATTTCGGTAATGACCACCTAGAGTAAACTATTTTGGAAGTACTTAACATCCAGGGAACCCTTTCGTACGATATCTCAGCAGTTGACTATCTTACTCATGTATTATGTTCATTTTTTCTGTTGCAGACTTTGTCCGATTTTCAGTATATTGATTCTGCTGGCAGAGATCAAGGAAGCAATGTCAGGAAGAAATCACAGAGCTTGGTCGCTTTGGTGAATGACAAAGAAAGAATAGCTGAGGTCAGACAGAAGGCGGCTGCTAACAGAGATAAGTAAGTTTACTGTTATTGTATCTTTCTATGTGCGAGTATTCCTAGAAATTTTTTTAATTTCTAGTTTCTAGTGGCTTTACAACTGTTATCATGCCTCTCAGTAGTCTATCATTTTGTACTGGTGGCTCTTTAGAAGTTTTCATACTCAAAAAAGAAAGAAAGAGAAAGACATGTCTTTGGGATCATTCAATATATACTGAACACATCAACCTGACATTAATCTATAACAGGTATCGCAGCTCACCAGGTGGGATGTATAAGCCATCAGGAGGAGACAGATATGATTACGGAGGCCGGGATGAAGAGCGAAGTAGTTATGGAAGAGAAGGAGAATATGGTTACAGAGACGATGATAAAAATAGTCGTGATGGAGATCGTCATTCCAGAGACTCTGAAGACAGGTATGGGAGAGATGGTAATAGGGATGATGATAACCGGGGAAGGAGCAGAAGTGTTGATAACTTCCAAGATGGCTCACGAGGTAGGAGTTCGGACAGGGAGCGGGGTTTTGAGGATGATGGCCATTCTTCAGCACGGTATGTTTGGTTTTAAGGTTTAGCTCGCATCTATAATTGAACTTAGAGAGAATGACACAATTTTGAGGCTTAGTCATCGCTGTTTGGATGGGATATCTAGATTTTGTATTGTAGCTTAGATGTCCTTGATGTCAAAACATAAGTTTCAACATCTTCTTTGCCTAGTTATACTGACCCACCATTTTAATTTCTAAATGAATAATTTCTTTTTGTTCTGTAGAGGCAGTGGTGCTCGAGCTGATGATACTCAGGATGGGAGGTAATTTCTGATATGTTTCTACTGATGTTTGGGACTTTTCTTATTATATTAAGGTTTGTGCCCCAAATGTCAACTCATATCACCGTCTTTCGGGTTTATATGATAGAGGGGGCCTGGAGAGGAAGTTTTCTGAACAGAATATTGGAGCTCCACCTAGTTATGAAGAAGCTGTCAGTGAATCACGTAGCCCTGTATATAGTGAAAGGTGGTAATTGCTGCTGTGTAATTTGAGAGATACCTTGGTTTTTATTGATTCTGATGAATCTTTTTATGCCAGAAATGGTGGGGAGACCCCACAAGTTGCTGCTCCAGGAGCTGCTTCTCCTCCTCCCCCACAAGTTGCTGCTCCAGGGGCTGCTTCTCCTCCAGCTGGAACTAACACAGACAATAAAGCTGCTAGTTTTGTTAATGAATCATCTCCTCAGAAAGTTGAGACCTTTGATGAATTTGATCCACGTGGTGCTTTTTCAGGTACTGAGTTCTTCACGTGCTGCACAGAGATTAATGTTTGTGGTTAGATCATAAAATCTTATTCAGTCAATAATATCGTAAATGTCTAAAAGGCACTTAATTAGAGGGTGTATGATTTGTATTCTTATGTCAGTTTGGTATGTTGCTTTCCATGAAACGCTGCTTGTTCTGAGTGTGGGAATTGTGTTTTGTTTATTTTCCAGCTGCCCCTCCAGCATATGCATCTACAGATGGTGTTTTAGCTCCTCCAACAGTGGCTTCTATATCTGCCCCCACCTCAAGCAGTGTTGAGATGGACTTGCTTGGCTCTCTTGCAGATGTGTTTTCATCAAATGCATTGGCCATTGTACCAGCTGAAACTACTGTTGATACCAGTGGACAAGAAAGTGCTGGTCCACCTCCATCGTTTTCAACATCTCAGCCGTCAACTCAGGTGGGTTTAAACACACAAGATTTTGATGGTTTCTTATTTGATTATTTCTGACTATTCTTTGGATTTTGCAGCCATTTGATGACCCATTTGGGGAATCTCCATTCAAAGCCTTCACCTCTAATGACACCGAATCAACCCCGCAGCAGACTTTTGGAGCTCCTTTACAGCCAATACCACCACCCTTCAGCTCAGAGGTATCACATTCTGATACTTCTCACAACTTTGGCTTTGAGGTCTCATTTTCCGCCATTCCCAATCCTGATCCATCTGCTCAGAATGTGCAACCTCCATCAAACTCCCAAGGTTTTTCTCAAGAGCAGTTTGCTACATCTCAGTGTGATATAGATATTCTTGCTGGCATTCTCCCACCATCTGGACCTCCAGTTTCACTCCCTCAACAATCGGACCCCTCAATTCCAGCACTTCAGTACCCTCCCGGTGGAAACAACATGTATGAGGCCTTCAATCCTCAGCCGCCGGTGTCCACAGCTCCAAACATGTCTGGACAAACTCCATTTGGACAAGCTGCACAACCATATAACATGGTTCCTCATTCACAAGATATGACTGGAGCCATGCCATATAACAGTGGAGGCTTCATGCACCAGCCAGGCTCACAAGCTCCATTTTCTGCCACTTCATCAAGCTCACAAACTCCTTACTCTACCCCCAGTGGACCACCTGGTCAGTTCATGGCACACCAGGGTCATGGAATGCCAACTTCCCATGGTCCACAACGAACTCAATCTGGGCCTGTTACTCTGCAAGGGAACAACACTGGCATGGGAGACATGTTTTCACAAGCTGCGCCAAACTCCTCCTTGTCGTCATCATCATCTCATCCAGATCTCACACCTTTGACTGGAGCAATTGAGATTGTTCCCCCGCCTCAGAAAAAGTTTGAGCCAAAATCATCAGTCTGGGCAGACACGTTGAGCAAGGGCCTTGTTAACTTTAACATATCTGGACGTAAGATAGATTTCCCCCACAACATTTTGCACAAAAGAAGCAAAGAATCCCGGCTTTTATAAAACTTTCTAACACATTTATCTCATTTATACCTATGTGCAGCTAAAACAAATCCACTGGCAGACATAGGAGTTGACTTCGAGGCAATCAACAGGAGAGAGAAACGGTTTGAGAAACCAACAAACACACCAATTACATCGACTATTAACATGGGTAAAGCCATGGGATCAGGCAGTGGCGTGGGGCGTGCTGGTGCAACCGCTATGAGACCTCCGTCTAATCCAATGGCTGGCTCTGGCATGCCCATGGGTGGGGGTATGGGAGTTGGTGGCTATGGAGGTATGAACCAAAACCAACCCATGGGTATGGGTATGAGACCTGGCATGAACCAAAACCAACATATGGGTATGGGAATGGGGCCTGGCATGAACCAAAACCAACCTATGGGTATGGGAATGGGACCTGGCATGAACCAAAACCAACCTATGGGTATGGGAATGGGGCCTGGAATGAACATGGGAGGATATGGCCAAGGCTATTCGATGCAACCACAAAACCCTGGGATGGTCCCTGGTCCAAACATGCCTAACAACTACAACCCGATGATGAGTCAAGGCGGTTACAACCCGATGATGGGTCAAGGCGGTTACAACCCTCAACAATCCTATGGTCGTGGGTACCAGTAAGATCAAATCAAACACTACCCACTTGACCACACTGTATAATAAAAAATCCGTACTGCTTTTTCTTTACCTCGAACATGTAATATCAGTTTGGTAAACAGAGTCTGATTCGCCAGCTGCTTCACGAAAGTATACTCATATCTCTCGGCAACATGGCTCCACGGATGTTTCCTCTTTACTCTTTCTTGCCTTAGTCTGCACTCATCATCATTCATTTTTCTTTTTCTAATATGGATCCAATTGAGAGCTTTGTGGAATTTGTATCGGTGAGAGTGGCAAACCTTGCTCGGGTCTGCCCTTTTTGTTATATGCATATTATTTGATATATACACAACTCCTTTTTATTTTCTTGGGAAGGGTTCTCGTATTGAAGCTGTGTTAATACATTTTTTCCATTCACGGAACAAATAAAATCTTTTCATTTTTATCTACTCTTTGAATGTACCTCGACTCTATTTACTTTTTTTTTGGCCTTTTTCACTCTGTCTGTCATTCTAGAAAGACTTGGATTCTGTCACCAGCAGTGTCTTTAAAATCTAACAAAAGTTTCCCTCCGGCTTCATCAGCTGCTTCATTTATCAATTGCTTCAAGTTCACGCCTCCTAAAGCTGCAAAAGCTCAGGGTTTTTGTCAATATCTCTGCCTAAAGAAAAGTGAAACAGAATAAGAAGACTTGAGGCTATGTATACCTGGAACAATGTTGGAGACACCTTCCAAGAATCCAGCCTGTTACAACAACCATAAGGAAAAGTTTTGCATCACTTCAGACAAAATATGTAAATGGGGCTTGTAAATGGGCTTACCGGAATTCTGACATCAAGTTTCTCAAACCCATCGCGTCCAATGATTTTGATTCTTAGAGAACGTGACCAGATAGTTGAAAAGGGGTTTCTTGATCCATCATAAACCTCAGGTGTTATGACTTCAACTATTGGCTCCTCTCTCTGGTCTGAATCCTCTTGGACCACTCGTTGAATACCATAGACGCTACTACCGCTCAATGCTTAGATAAAGAATAAAACAAATAGTCATAGATTGATATTTCCCAAAGATGATACAGCTAAAAACACTCATGTCTCACCTCTATCTGGTGAAGAGGGAGTATACCGCTTTGCCTCCTCATGGTATATGTCAGAACCTAGGATATCTTCAATTTCCTTTAAAGATGGCATGCTTCCTGGTGAGGGAACTCTACCACTCTTTATCGCCAAGAGAGCGTCCTGCAAGTGTTCCACATAGTTTTTAAGTCTCCATTCCAGCAAGGTGAGGTTTATAAAGTATTGGTTAAAACAAAAAAATAATCACCTGCATTGCTTGAATAGATACTCCAATCAACGAAAGTGGATATGCCACTAGCTTATATCCAATCTCTTCTAGCTCAAGCGGGTTCAGTATCGGAATTTTCCCTCCGCTTTCAAGCATATTAACCTACACAAAGAGCGCATAAATATAGTGATTTCTCTCCCGTGTAGCATCAAGATTAGATAAATATGCGTAAAGTGAAGTTACCAATTTTGGAACTCGTGGATAGACATTACAAAATGATTTCATCTCTTCTCTAGAAGCAAGAGAATCAATTGAGAGAACATCTGCTCCAGCATCTGTAAAAGCTCTTGCCCTAATGAGTGATTCCTCCAGCGATATTTCTTCTCGGGAATCAGTTTGAGCTACAATGACAATGTCAGAATAACACTCTCTACGTGCATCAACTGCAGCTTTAATACGCATCACAGCTTCCTCTCTAGAAACCACTCTTCCCTCACTCGTAATATCACCACAACAAACCTGATCATTGATGATAATTCCTGAATAGCCAGCTTTGATATATCCCTTGACGGTTCTCTTAACATTCATGACATTACCATATCCATTGCCACCATCTCCAATCACCGGAATATATACAGATTGAGTAATTTGTTGACCTTGATCAACCATTTCCCCATAAGAAATGAGTCCTTTATCCGGCAAACCAATCCGAGCTGCTGAAATTGAGAACCCTATTTGCATATACAGATATCATCAGCAAGGGAATAAAGATCCA
Organism: Lepidium sativum; assembly: GCA_023374145.1. Taxonomy (NCBI): domain Eukaryota; kingdom Viridiplantae; phylum Streptophyta; class Magnoliopsida; order Brassicales; family Brassicaceae; genus Lepidium; species Lepidium sativum. The sequence continues at coordinate 4,291 of JAKUCM010007390.1, read as the reverse complement.
AAAAGATGTCAAAAAAGCAAACTTCTTTCAGATAGGATTAAGTGAAAGCTAAAAAAACTCTAAATCCTTGAACTTTAAGTTAATCACAATCTAAAAGTATTAGATCAATTTTGCAATACCAGATACAAATTGTGAAGAATTAGTTTAGAAAATTCATCAATGATCATCAATATCGGATTTGAACACCATTACCAGTTGTGATACAATAAGGAAACCCAGCTCGTTCAATGAGTTTGGCACTAAGAGCATCGAAGCAAGATGGACCCTGAAGAACACCAGGGGATTCAATAATCTCTCTAAGCTTCTTTGTCGAAGAAGAAGGATTTACGTTTCCCAAGGAATCAGAAGCTGCGGAAGAGTTAATGGCGCCACGAGATCGTCTCGACACAGAGATTGGTTTAGCAGATAATTCATCATTGGCACGAGTAAAAGATTGTGTCAAACAAGAAGATTCCGAAGCGAAAAGGCTCAATTTGAATTGTTTATGAAGAATTCCAGGAGGAGAAGAGCTGCAAAAGCTTATTGCTGCCATTGAAGGAGTCACTTGTAAAAGCCATAACAAGCTGATTGATCATAAAGACAGAGAATTTGAACGAACCGAAACAGACCAATAAACCAGACCGAAATTGACATTTACCATCAATTTTATTTGAAATATGAACACTAAACACTTAACTTTTTGTAAAATTTAGTTAAGTATACTTTTTCTTAACAAAATGATCAAATTATCCTTATATATTATTTACATAAATTTTTGTATACAAAATTTAAATATGTATGTATGTGAAAATTAGAATATTTAATGTTAATTTTCTTTTCAAAAAATATAAATGAGTTTTCAAAAAACTAATACAACGTTTTTATATAAAAAAGAGATATAAAACAACATAAAACTAAATGTTTTCTTTATTATTTATAATTTAAAATATAAGATAAATATTATGTATAATTTAAACTTAAAATGCATCAACATTATAATTTATCTCAAAATTAAGAATAGATTAAAGTTTAATTTTTTTCTCGGTTGACTTATTTTTAACAATTCACTTATGTTTAATTGGCTAACTTTTTCTATAATAGACTTATTTGAACAGTTGATTTGTTTATTGTTGGCTGTTGGTTTTTTTATGACTCGATTTTATCGTAGACTCTTTTCATTTTCTGCTAATTTATTAGTAAAGTTGTTTTGTTTGAATTGTTAACTTATTTTTTAAGCTCGCTGACTTAATTTTTTTGATGTTGACTTATTTTTAACAAATGATTTATATTTAGACTATTTAACTTTTTCTACGGTTGACTTATTTGAACAGTTGATTTATTTTTTGTTTGTTCTTGATTTTTGTTGATTTAATTTTTATCATAAAATTTTTCAATATTCTGTTGACTTATTAGTAAAATCGATTTATTTGTCGACTTATTTTTAACAGATGACTTATGTTTAGTTTGGCTCATCTTTTATATATTATATATTTGAACTCTTGATTTGTTTCTTGTTTATCGTTGATTTTATTTTTTGCTTTGGTTTTTATTAGGCCTGTGCATTCGGGTATTCGGGTCGGTTCTGATTACTACCCGTTCGGGTCCGGGTATTTCGGGTATACGATTTTGCTACCCGTTTTGGAACCGAACATTATTCGGTTTGGGTCCGGTTCGAGTCCTTTCGGGTCCGGGTCGGTTTGGGTATACATTTTCTATACCCATTTAAGAACCGAAACCATTTCGGTTCGGTTCCGGTTCCGGTTCGGATCCGGATATAGTATTGTAAAAAAAAAATCGAGTATATTATATACCTAAAAGTACCCAAAAAATTATGTATTCAGGTATAATTTCGGGTATTCGGGTATATTTTTGGGTATTCAGGTATTTTAAGTACCCATATACCCGGACCCGACCCGATATTCGCAGGTCTCTATAACAAGACCCGATTGTTACTTTTGCTTATACCCGAATTGGACTCGGATCCGAAATTTTGGGTCGATTTCGGATCGGTTTTTCGGGTCCGGATAAAATGCCCAAACTTAATTTTTATCATAGACTTGTTCCATATTTCACTGACTTATTAGTAAAGTTGATTTGTTTAAACTCTCGACTTATTTTTAATATTCGTTAACTTAATTATTTTTACATTGACTTATTTTTAACAGCTAAATTATGTTTACATGAATTTTTTTGTAATTAACTTATTTGAGCTTTTTGATTTTTTTATTGGTAGTTGATTTTTCTATTAACTTGATTTTTATCGTCAATTTATTTCACTTTTTGTTGATGTATTTGTAAAATTGAGTTGTTTGAACTGTCGATTTATTTTTCATACCTGTTGACTCAATTTTTTCTCTGATGATTTATTTTAGGCTGTGGACTTATGATTAGTTTATTTGACTTATTCTATTGTCTTCTTAATTGAACTTATGATTTGTTACTTGTTGGTAGTTGATTTGTTGTTTCTTTTAGTTGACTTGATTTTTTGTAATTTTTTTCATTCTTAACTAATTTATTAGTAAAATTGATTTATTTAACCAAAAATACATTAATATGAGTAATTTATAAGCATGATGGATGCATAATAATATTATATTGAAAAGTCTGAATATATTGATGATGATGATCAACCAAACTACAAATCCAATTACTAACGATAACAAAATGTAATAGTGAAATAGAGAAAATGAGCAGAAGAGGATATAACTGTATATAGTAAATTCTATATGATGATCGTACGCAGTAAATATAAAATACTATATGTTTCACAATGGAGTATTCAACTCTACTATGATGATTTATTCTTTTTTTTTGTCAACAGCAAATTATATTGGGCCACAACTGACTGGTCCAATAGCCAAATTCCTACATAATGTAAACATGGAGACTCGATCCTGAGTTATGCAAATGTGCTACTTTAAGTGGACTTACCGCCTGCCACTAGGCTAGATGCCATTTGGTGATGATCTATTCATTTAAGATAACAAATTCTAAATAAATTAAAATAATTAGCATATAAAATTTATTTGAAATTTGGAGAAGATAATTGAGTTATAAAACACAAAACCCTAGTTTACTCAGATTTGTTTTTGATTGATTTAATAAAATTTTATTTTATATCAATTATTTTAGTTAAAAATTCAATTTTACATAATTTTAACTCTTTAATTATTATATAAAATATGTAATAATTTTAAAATTGTTTTTATTATATAATTTATTCAAAATTGAATTAGAATAATATAATATAAATTATAATTATTTATTTATTTTTGTTATATCATTCATTCAATAAAAAGAATATATAGGTATTTTCAAAATTTTAAAAGATTTGGTATATATTTCAAATTTTTAAAAAGATTTAGGGATATACAATCAAATATTTCCAGAAAAGAGAGACTAGTGTCACGTGATCATCTTCTTCTATTAAACAAAAATTAAAGCTTTTCTTTCTTCTCTTTCAGCCAATTTCCTCCGTCTGAGAAACTCAGGTCTATACTTCGCCGTGCCGCTTCGGCCTAAATTTACTCGTCCATCGTCGATTCGTAAGTATTTAGTCAATTTTCATGGGTTTTTTCCTTCTAAATTTTGGGTTTCAATGTTTTTTGCTATGCTTTCTGAGCGTCCAAATTTGAGCTTTCTAGATTTCTTAGTGTTTCGATTGAATACAGTGAAGTTTGGTGAAACTTTCTCACTTATGACTGATTGAATTATTAAATTACATCCAAAAGCTGAGCTTTTTAGAGTCTGCTTCGTCTAAGTTCCAGATTGATATAATGGTCATGTAGATAGAGTTGTAAAATATCGAAAAGACTAAAAAACGCAAATCCTTCGCTAATCATCTTGTCGTCTTCTCGCCAGGTTTCTCGTCGTCTTCACTGAGGTTTCTTCCTTCACTCTCTTCTTATCTTGTTATCGGATTATTTGCGATTTTTCTGGGCTTAGCTCGATTTTCCATGAGTTAGTGAGTGTTCTAGCTCCATGTCTCCTTTATTTCCTTTAGAGGATGTCATAGTGAGTTTAGTGGCTCCCTTCTATGTATATGGGTTTGTTCTATCTGCTGCACATATAGAAGTATAGCTTTGAGTTGCGTTTTTGTTTTGTTTTGATGAGTAGTTCCACGAGCACAAACTGGGTATATTGGTTGAGTTACATTGATTTCTTATGGAGTATTAAACAGAGATGTGCTCTTATCGTTTTGATCTGCTCTTATCATCTTTTCTCAGTTTACAATGTGAATAGATTGATATCTAGATTCAATTCTTGTTAGAATCTGTTGGTATTGCTTAACCCTTTACGGTTAATTTGTCAA